>CCAG010014239.1:0-16497 GCA_001077435.1 Glossina morsitans morsitans
CTCTCTCTCTCTCTCTCTCTCTATCTATCTATCTATCTATCTCTCTCTATCTATCTATCTATCTATCTCCCTCTCCCTCTCTCCCTAACACTGCATAATAAGTTTGAACTTACACTTGAAAGTAGAGTTTTCAATAAAGCCGAGGGGTTCGTCAGCATTGAAGTCAACTCTATATGTGTGCCACTGTACATAAAAAACCCCTAAAAAGGTTCGCCACCAAGGTGATGCGATCCTCCAGGGTACTCACCAAAAACTGCCGATCGTCAGTTAGAGAGGCAGAGAGAGCTGATGCCATTCCGGTCGTATAACATTAGGGACAAGGAGATCTCTTACTTCTTAAACCATTATTTATGCAAGTCGTGAAATACCATCCTGCGCCACTTCCTTGATTTGTATTTATTGCATTTTTTCGTATACACATATACACATATGTATATATATGCAAACCACAAGAATGTTTATTAAGACGCTTTGAAAAAAAAAAAAAAAACAACGTATCTTTTATTTAACTTAATGTAACTTAGTTTATTTTCTTTTTTTCTTTCATTTAACATTATAAATTTTTATCTCCTTTTATATTTTTTACCTGGCATTCATTTTTTTGTTTTTTCTATTTTGTTTTTTTTCATGTAATATTAAACTAATATATTTTCTCCCAAGTTCTCTTACTTAATTAATATTTAAATCATTTATATAATAATTATTTTTCTACAATCTTCTTTATCTATATTATCCGCTCTATTTATAATATAAGTTTTGGGCTTTTTATATAATAGTAAATATCTTACACATCATATAATCTCCATTACTAACATTAGTAACAATTGTTTTAGCTTTAAAAACTCTTAAAACTTAAAAAAAAAAAAAAAAAAAAACGACTTCAAGAGTACAAAAAAAAATTGTTATTCTAAATCTAGATAGAATGCCTCTTTTGCTTGCGGTTGCCCCCAAACACCTATCATATCAAGCATATAATTTTGGAGAAAAGAAGAAGAAGAAGAAAAAGGGCTTTCACCAAACCTTTCTTGCGAGCGCTTTAATGAAATCTATATTATACAGTATAGATAGGAAGATAGCAACTTTTACTTGAAGCTTTACGGCTTTGAAATCTTCAGCAACAATCGGGGACATGTATGGCTGAATTAAAACTTGGGAATTATCAAAAATAACTCATATGTATATATGTATACATATAGGTTATACGGCGCCTGCCCACCGCTGAGTATAACAAAAGAAACGATTTCTACCCTAACAACAATGGCATACATTTGGCTTCAAGCCACGTTCTTCTATGGTACAGACTCTTCTTGTAAGCTTCTAAGGATATGAAGTTTATAGCTGGCGGGTCCTTGGCTTGTTTTTTAAGCTGATATATAAACAAACATTGATTCGCAGTCTTTAGTTAATCAAAATAATTAAACTTTTTGCCTGGAAGCAAGGCTAAGTATATCTGATGGAAGTAAAGTTTTCTCCTTCACATGTAATTTCACTTCGATGAGAAGTTGTTATATGTATATCACTTACAAGTTAATAAATATAGTATAATTAAATATAAATTAATAAAATAAAAAACTATGGAAAATTTTTAAAGTCTATTTGTTCGCTCCGGCTTTGCATTTCATCTGCTTGATATGTCAAGTGCTTATAATCACTAAATCTTCGTTTCAAAACATGTGCGGATTAAAAACAAAAATGTTCGGTTATGAGAAAACTCCTCGAAAACAAGTGTTCAAAAGTTATCTGATTTATCGAAAAATAGGATAAATGTCAAAAGCTCAATGGGCGCGAGTTCAAATCTCAAGTGCTGTACAGTTTTCAATGCAGGCGAACATATAATATAATAAGTTATCTGGCAGGCTTTAAATCTATAGTTTGTAAACTTATTGACAAAATATACACACAATAAATAAGTAAAAATCATTACCAATAATGGGAATTAACATAAAAAACAAGGATCTCTGATATCAAATAGCCTGAAACTCCAGCACGTGTTCTTTTCTTGATACTCATATGGATGGGGAACACGCACGCATCGACCCTTGAGAAATATTCGCGAGCTAAAAACGGTCTCATAAGCCAAACACAGATTCATAACCTGAAATCGGATTCGTAACCTAAAAACGGATTCCTAAGCTAGAAGATGGACTCACCAACTAAAAATGGATTCATAAGATAGAAAAGGGAATTCATAAGAAATGAAAAAATGGAGTCAAAAGCCTAAACTTTCCTTCATATTTGGGATTTAGAGCAATTTCAAAGAGAAAAACCTGTCGCTCCCTTCAAACACACTGTCATACTGATCATATTACCACAGTTGAATGGAATTCTAAAAGTAGTATGGCATTGGCTTCGTGTGGTGTGTGGGTTTGTGATGATCATCAAGTAACTCTTTGCGATTTGGCTATGAGTAGTCAAGGAAGCGCAAAATCATAACGAATTAGAGAATTTATCCTCGCAATTCTTGTTCGTACATCAAGCATAGGAGGGGACCAAAAACTTGCATTGACATCCTCAATATTATCAACAGCTCGCAGTCGTTTCAATGCATTCGGAACGATAAGTGTGTGAAATAATAATTCATTTAGTTATGATATGTTATAATGTTAATAATATAATTATTATAATCTTTAAAGTATATGTGTTCTTAATTAGCGTAAGCTCTCTATAAAAGTTCAAAAGGCGACTATTAACTAAAATCTCTTTTAGCATAAGATTAAAATTCATGAAAAAGGCGAACACTGCCGGATCTTGGTTAATTGTGGGTGAAACCGCAACTGATTTGAGAGAAAAAAATTCTCATAATTTTTTGAAATCGCACGACAAGTAAGGAGGATGAAAAGGAGAGAAGGAGAAAAACTACTACACTGATCTACACTGATTAGGAATATGTGTACAGCGGACATAATTATTTTACTCTATAAAAATAAAATTTGACAACATAAGCCTGACCATGCAACAAATGTTTGAAATTTGATGAAACGGTTTCATGTGGAGAAATTGTACTGCTAGACAAACTCCAGAATGCTCTCTAAAACTAACAAGGCGTATTACCGATTGCTGCAACAAGCGGATCGTGCCTGTTTATAGACAACAAGGAGGAGTCCATGTTCAATGAACTCTTTCAATAGTTCAATTAATTAAGTTAATTAAATCGCAGACGGGCCCTGAACTCTTAAAAAAGATGTAAGCATTGTTTTTATACACAAGTAGCAGGTGAATAAGAATTGGATTCAATCCAAAACTTTAACTTTATCCTGATTGTGGTTCCGTTTTATTTTATGGAATTTCAAACTTTCGCATATGCATACGGATACATATTCTTACACGAATATGTATAGATAACATTGCTTTTTTAATGTATAATAGACTCGTGGAGTGAGAGTAGACAAAAGATAATTGTGAAGCGAAGTACACATTGCGATTAGTATGAGCTTAAAGTGTCTTAAAGGTGAAGACAATTCTTGTTTAGTTTTTGTAAATATAAAGGTTTTTCTTTATTTTTTTTTCCTTTTTTTTTGCTTGCTTTTTTTTTTCTAATTATTAGTTATATGTAATTGTTTGCATGTATTCATGTATGTATATAATGTGGATGGCGCTGTCAATATATATACATATACTTATAATCATATATACGTAAAGGTATAAATACATATTTGAAACTTGATCAACTTGGATCATATGTTTTTAAATTTATATTATTAAAAAAAAAAGAAAAAAGAAAAAATTACGTTTAAAATAATTTATTTAAAAAGTTACTTACAATAAAAAAGTTCAGATAAATTAGATAAATAATAAAAAAATAAGGGAGATATTTGTAATTGGAATTTTGGAAATGTGTATATTTTAACGGGAGTATGAAGGAAAGAAACTGTGGCTGATATCTTTTTTCCATCTTTTTTTTTCATAAATATTTTTTTAAGAAATACAATTATTTTTGTCTATGGTTTCTCGATTTGTTTTTTTCCAGTTATGGCTTATTTCTGTTTCTTTCTTTTTTATTGTTTATTTATTTATTAAACATACAGAAAAGTATTCCTTTTGTTTTTTTTTTTTTTCCTTTCCTAAGTATATATAAATATATGGTTTTCCTATATAAATTTATGTTGAATTCTCATTGTTCTAATTAATAATTTTCGCTTTTTATTTTTCATTAGTTTTTTTGATCATTTCTTTTTTTCTTTTTTTTTCTTTTTTTCTTTAGTCTTTAAACATTAAAGAGGAAAAATACAATTTACTTTTTCATAGTTTAACCATCCTTTTTGCTAATGATCATAGTAAAATAATATAATAATAATAAAAAAATATTACTACTACACTTTAGTTTTAATTCTTACTTACTAAACAAAGCGTGAAATTTGATTTCCGCCAATCTGAATTATTCTTTAAAATAATCTTAATATTTCTAATTAAACAAAATCAGAAAAAACAAATGACAATGAATAGGAATAGAATATAGACACAAAGAAATAGACTAAATTCTTGGTCGAAAACTTTTTTAAAAAAATATGCAAGGTTTTCGAAAAGTTAATATGAAAGCTTATTTAAAACAAAACAGTATTTGAGTGAGAGAAATATGGTAATAGTTGAGCAAAATTGTTCAAAGCGATACAGAACGCAATAATGGCATCTTTAAATTCCAAAACGAAAGAGCAATTAGAAAGGTTTGTCTACGATTTTTTATTAGTCATAAGTATCGGACAACCAATTATTCATATCATAGCGTTAATAAGCATGATAATGACGAGAGCAGCGATTGAAATTTCAGTGGAGTGTGGTTTTGTTATTGTTTCAGTTGTTTGCTTGTCTCTGCTTGGTTCCAATTTCCTAATTCTAAAAACTGTAGACTCCATTCGTATAAAAGCAACCATGACGTGAAAAGAGTTTTTGTAGCGAACAGCGAATATAGCAATATGTGAAATGATGCTTCGTCAATTTATTTTCTATTTGGAATAGGTTATCAACAGTCAATAGCAGATAGCACCCAATCCATTAAGAGATTAATTATTGATTAATTAATGATAATATTACTCATATTGGCAGCCTTGAGGCATAATTACTTCATTGACGCTCTTTGGTGAGGTAGTATAGCAATTACAACAACAGGAATTCTTACAGTGTGTCGCGATTGATCTTGATTTTGAGGAGAGTTGAAACACGCTTATGAAAAGAAAAAAGTATGAAAAATCCGCACACGTTCTCTTTAAGTTTTCTCTTCTTATCAATTTTAAACAATTTAAAATTTTGTAAGATTTTAACATAGAAAAATATAATTTGGAAATTTGTTTGCCTTTATTCACTAAATACCATAATATTTAAAAAAAATGTTATAATCATCATTTTTATTTTTGAACTTTTTTTGCAAAAAAAAAAAAAAATTTTTACTTTTCAATTGCCTACAAGCCTCCGTTAATATTAAGAAACAGATAAAGTAAATAGCTTAATAAATTATTTACAAAAAAAAAAAAAAAGAAAAAAAAAGTTGAAAACAAAAAACAATATCAGCCATGGTTACTTACAAAATGTCTCTGTAAATCTATCTTGCGTACAATCATCATTAACGAGACCTTTCGCTTTTTTTACTGCCTTTTTTTAATAGGTACATTGCGGCAAAAGGACGCCAAGAAAATTCAATATTTTTACATGACTTTATTTCGTATTCTCTCCATTGTGTGTAATTCCCATGGCTTTCATGCGATAAATTTTTAAATTTAGAAAATCTCATATTGAGACAATTTTGTTTTACGTTCTGCAGCATGCGAGAGCGTATTGCTGGTGACATAGAATTTATCGTCTTTAGAATATGCTGCGTGTAAATTGACTTCTCGCTCAACTTTTCGTACTTAACAACAATCATCTGTTATTATATTCTTATTTCAGTCTTTAAAAGCATAATTTAAATCATAAAGTTTTGACAGGAGTAAATCACAAAAATATCGCTTTCTCCATCTGATCCACTATACCACACTTCTCCCACTTTTATCTAAAAAAAAAGTACCTAAGTAATGGTTAACCGAGGCGCTTTGATTCGCTCATATTTTCAATATGGTTTCCTTTTTTCACTGTTCACTTAATATGCGTCACGCATCGCTTAATCTCAGATTTTCTCAATATAAACCTAATTCAATTAAAAATCCTACACATACAAAGCTTTTTAACAAGCCGGTTCTACAATCACTAACTCACTTAGCTGACGTTGACGCTGTCACGGTCAGCGTCGCATTTGAAGAGACCGCCGCGGTCGCTACTACCGATGGGTTTACACCAATAGCGCCGCTAGTATCGTGTGATTTTTGGCTGTGCCCTGTTGCTGACGTATCTGGCGCGCTGTTGGCAATTTGTGGTTGTTGCGTGGCAGGTGTGACTGCACCAACAGCGCCCGCCCCAGACGCTGCCTGATTGTAGTCTAATTTATAGATAGCGCTTCGCGTTACGTCGTCCATGGACGCTTCCTGGCATTCACGACCACTGTGGGATTGCGAACCGCAATTATAGCATGATAATGGTTTATTACTAAGTCCTATTGTTAGCGTGCTGTACGGTGAGGCTAGCACAGCAGCCGACGGCGTAGATTGCAACTGTTGTGGTAATGATGGTGGTATTTGTTGAGGTACAGGTGGCTGGTTAATAGCTTGACTGCTTACCACGGCAGCTCCGCTATTTGTAGTTCTCAGGGCGGCTGGTGGTACACCGGGTGGAGCAGCACCGGACAGAAATGTGATGCCCCCCGCTGGATGGTAAGTCTGATAAATGAGTTCCCCATTGGGTATCTGGAAACCAGGTAAACGAAAGGTACCATGCGGCGGTGGCGCCAAAGTTGGATTATGTGCCATCAGAGGAGGTCTTGCTGAACTCGCAGCTAAATGTTGAGCAGCAGCCGCTGCCGCATGGTATGGATACGTGGTATTATATTGCTGTTGATGAGATAATATCACGGAATTGGAGGTTATTACACCACCCAAGTTAGCAGCACCAGAAGACGGTGTACTTATCAGCACTGTGTTGCTGCCCAGCATATTATTGTTAGTGGAGGCAACATTTGCATTCGGGTTTCCATTGCCTCCGCCATTGCTATTAGTCAACGAAGATTGCTGCATCACGGTAGTGCTTCCCGCATTACCACCTGAAGCTAATAATATATCGGCGTACAAAGCTTGCGGTGCTGGGGCTTGTTGATGAACTTGTTGTTGTTGCTGCTGCTGTTGCTGCTGCTGTTGCTGTTGCTGCTGTTGCTGCTGCTGCTGAGCATAAATCATGGCATTTGCATTAACTACATTGCCACCAACACCGGCAACGGCATTAGCCGCATTCGTGGCCATCAATTTATCGGCTCTACCGTTTAAACGCGACAAACTCATCTGTTTATTATAACTCAATTGCGAAGGCTGATGATGTTTTTGTGGTTGCTGCTGTTGTTGTTGTTGTGGCATCTGTTGCCCCTGATTATCTCCACGTAGCACGGGCGGATTCGTCGTGGCATTAGAATTCATCATTAGAGTAGGCGTTTCGGGCGGCGATATTTCGCCGCATGATCCGATCGAACTACCAGAATCGCTACCTGTGCTTTTATTTGAATTCATACTCATCATGGCATTACCATCGACACCGTGATGTCCCCCACCTGCGGTCGTCATATCTGATATGGACATATTTTGCATGGCGTACGACAAACCAGCATTCACAGCGTTGAAAGCTCCCTGATAATGTTGCTGTTGATTAATTGGCGACTGCTGTTGTTGTTGTTGATGCGGAGGGATGTAATTGCCAGTTTTTATTCTAGGATGATTAGCAGCCCTGGTAAACCCATTGCGTATTAGGTTTTGTAATTGATTGCTGGAACTTTCATTGTTCATAACGCCCTATGATTAAAAATCGAAAACGATAACATAATTTAATTAGGCCATTTCTAAATAAAAAGTGGAAAACATTTCCGCCAAATAACTACATAAACGCAGAGTCTCTATTACGATAAGTTTAGTGTGCTACGGGAAAGAATCGTTCATTTCAAATACAAGACTGTAATGAATAACCATTTTACAAACAGAACAGTATATTACATATTTTTTTTTTTTTTGTTTGTTGGGTGGAGATGGACGAAGCCAATAGATTTGCGGCTTATATGTCTAGATAATAGAACATCGTAATTTTACTTCTTTGCTTGAAGTTCTTACATGATTTGATAAACTGGAGAAACACTATTTGAAGTTTATATTAAGACGATGCAAAATTGTTAGTAGGGGAAAATAAACTCCTCATCAATAATTTTAGTAATATTTGCATGTAAACGAGTAGTATAAACTGTTACTTTCAACTCTTAACAAAACAATAGCGTTTATTTCACATTTACTGAAGGACTTACAGAAAAAGTTTTTATCAGGTATAGAAAAGAATACAACATGAAAAGCCTCTGCACACAAACTACAGGAAAACAATGTTCCTTTAAATGCTCCACTAACCCTTGGAATAAATTCAAGTATTTTGTCATATATCTGTGTGAAAGTTACCTCTGAAATGTGTTTCATGTTCTGAGGCAAGATTAATTCGTTTGTGAGCAGTTGCTGTTGTTGTGCCATCGCAGGCGGTGGCGTAGTCTCGGCCGATGGACGTCGAACATTTTTCAGTGAAGAGGCAACGATTCTCTGTGGCATATTGCGAGAACTGGTAGTAGTTTGAGATGTTAATGGTGGTGGCTGCGTTTGTGTTTGTAACATGTTACTGTCACAGGATGATGTACGATTAGGGCTAGCAGCGCGACTACTAGATGGTGAAGACTGCTGTGAGAGCATTGGCGAAGAGGATTGTGGCGGATGATCCACCAAAACTTGAGTACTCGCCGGTGGTGGTGGGGCCGGGTGATATTGCCTCATGGCCCAAGAGGCAACGTTAGGATGTGTTAAAATAGTGTTAGCGGCTGCATTGCTAGTGTCTGGAATGGTGAGGTTCGCGGAAATCATGTGTGGCATGCCATCAACGGTAATCGGATGTTGAAGAGAACTACCATCAGTTGCATTGAGTAACTATGAAACCGTAGAAAATCATAAATGGCACATATAATAATACGCGAAATTATTTTAATTCACAATTACCTTAGTTAAATGACCTTGTGGGTAACTTAAAGGTATTGTACCCGGACCCACCATTTGCATGGGGTTGGGAGCTAGCAGTTGGGGATGCTGGCCAGTTGAATGCATAGTAGCCGCGTGCAATGCAGCTGCATGCTGTTGGAGTAATTCTGTATGATTAGGGGGAGGTGGTGGTACGTGTTGGTGTTGCGCCATAGACATCTCTAGATGACTGGTAGAGTGTTGCGGATTGCAAACATGAGCGCTTTGCGGTGATGGCATGGATGATGATGCATCAGCTACTAATTTATTTTCTTTGATTTTTTCAAAAATTTGCATAGCTTTCATGTGCTGCTCAAAATCAAATACTGGGTGATTAGCAGCCATTGTATAAACCAATAATAGCTCTTCCAAGACATCCTTATCTGTAACCGACGAAAAATCAAGTTCGCCCCATGACTCCAGAATACGGAATATTTCGTTAACGCAGGTGCGATTGCAGACTCTCATCAAAGCCAGACATAAAGCTACTCTACGGCGCACTTTCATGTCCGTAGGCTCACCCTTTTGGCAAACATTTATATCTGTAGCCAAATCTTGAGGTTTGTTAACCCTTAATTCCATTCCGCGCAATTCTTGCGAATCGCGGCGACCTAACTCTTCAAGACAAGTGCCCAAAAACCGCAATTCGAACGGCAAACATATATTCAGCAAAGCACACATTGTGTCAATTCTTTTATAGCTCTCCAGCGTCTTGAACCACGTTGTCACATCGTTCTTGCTAATCATCTCTACAAACTTGCACAACGTCGTGATCCGTCGATGTGTCTATAAGATGCGAATGTTTAATTTTATTTACACTTTACAATGTAGTTCCTTTAGACTTTTCTGGTAAAGATTGCTTTTTAAATTGTCCAGACCGCATCACTATGACGCTCATACACCTGCAATTCTTTATTAGCCGTTGGCGTCAGAGTGACAACGGCGGAGGCGTTACGTGGTGGTAAGCTTAATGACGACGGTAAAGAAGGCAATAATTCGCAATGACAAAATGTGTTTAATTCGCTTACTGATAATGAGTTTTTTAAGTTGGTAGCTTGGTAGCTTAAGTCTGTTTTATGATGCAGAAAAAATATTTTTTTTTCTTATTAAAAAACAGGTTGCTAGTCGCATTGGCCTCCCGATTCCAACACCGAAAAGTATTTTTTTCTGTCGCGGCAGCAGCACACAACACCAGTAAAAATCTCTCAACCCCAAAATCACGCACAATAATCGTTATTCGTCACTCGCGGATACACTCGTTACACATTTACTTGTGCCTTTGTGCTTTTCTTCGATGGTCTGCTGCTGCTCTGTTTTATTTGTTCGTTTATACTTCTCTTTTTTGCAATTTTCTTTCTCGTCGCCTTTTTCTTATTCAGGCAAGAAAGTTTCTAAATTTTGCACGTTTTCTCGTTTTTGAAAAATATATGTCTTTTTTTCTTATTTCTTAGATATTTCTTCACTGTAGCCTTTGATTGATTCTGGTTGTATTTAAATCTATTCTTTTCTGCTATTTTTTAAATTAATTTATTCCGTCGTGAAAATCGTAAAAATTCATTTCACTCTATAGGTCGACATTCGCCAGTTATGTAGAGCTGCCAACTTCTAAGATTATTTTCTGCTAATTTGTGAATTTCTACTTTGTTACTAAATGTGTGCATGTAGCAAGGATAATAAAATATTCAAATTGGTTCTTGCAAATATTGCAATTTCGAAGATTTGTTATAAATTTATGCAATGTAGATAACAAGAATAATACGCAAGAAATATAGAGATGTCTTTTAATCTATTACACTCGCCAAAACAGAAACTTTATTCCTCTTGATTTTTCATTAGATTTGCCTTTTAACCTCACTTGTAAATCGCATGAAAACCTTTTAAGTTTTCCATAAAATGTTTTAGGTATATCAATGACTTCGAAAAAAGGTAATCGTCCGGATGTTCCAACAAGATTCTTAACTTGTCAATTTGTCCAAGTTTACGGTAAATAAAGTGTCCTTCATTTTGAATGCCAATGAAGACGGTAATATTTCTACAAAATATCTTGGATTACACATCGAACAAAGACTAGCACGGAAAGATGATTTGAATAAAGATGATGGCAGCAACTCCAGCATCACAGTTATATCTAAAGAATAAATTTATTTTATATAAGGGTATCCTTCGAGCTATCCCGACTAACGATGTGGAATTGTGTCGAGCAGGCAGTAATTTGACCTTCGGAATAAGAAAATGTCAAGCTATAATCCTTCAGTAACGCAATTAACCATGACGATCTTGAAACTTCATATATGAAAATTAAAACCACGCTTCTCCTTAAAATTCTCCTGGGCTTAAGGTCACGAAAACCCTTTGCCAATACGTCTTCTAGATGAATCCGACGCAATAAGAAGATTGAAGATGCATCACATACTGAGTGTACTGTTTGGAAATAAAATTATTTTTCTTCCTTAAATTAATTCAAGTAATCTCCCCAGCTGCGTACTTCTTCAATAATCATAATTCTATTCCCTTGTTGTTTCGCATGTTTCCTAACTAGTCTTTCTCACAGTTAAAAGGCACATTTTATACGAGAAAAAGCATTTGTATGTACTCCCACTCTGAGCTACGTATCGTGACAACCACAGGCCATGCGGCGAATATAAGAGTTGTGGGCGAAGCCGGAGGGGAAGGGCAATAAACTATACAACTTATTGGTCTTTTACAAATTTGAGAAGAGACTGGGTGCTTTAAACAACGATACCAATCATACATCATTGCAATGTTCTCAAATTTGCCAGAAAAAAGCCGTAAGTTCTTCACCAATCTCCGAAAAGCTGTTTTTTTTTTAAAGTTTATGCCTCGCGTCCTGCAGCAGGGATGTGACCAACATACCAGGCTAAGATTCAGATGTGATCATAATTTATCAATTAAAAAACGCCTTGTAGCTACTTTAAAACTACAAGCCTTAACAATCAGTTTGATATGAAGTATTAGCGTTAACGAAGAATAGGCTTGATGATAGTCAGGTTGGATGAGTTCGCCAAATGCAACCCAACTCATTGGAACATGAATCGTTCAACTGCAAATCAACATTGAAATCACCACAAAGTATTATTTTTTCACAGAATATCGAGACTTCATCTAATGCCTGAAAAACATTATCCAAACAATTGCACGCGATTGATTGTGCTGCCATCGAATGATTACGAAGTCGCGTTATTGTCATTTGCAGACCTGAATACAGTTTTATAGTTTAAATTTAAATTCTGATTAACGTAGAAAGTGGTGCCACCGCCCTTCCCTGCATACATCCTGTCATCATGAACAACATTGTAACCGTTAATGTCGCCAAACTTGTTATTGAGCTGCGTTTGTATATAAAATCATTATCTTAGATCTATTTTCATCATAAAGTTCCATAACACTATATATGAACACTGTTTATACGACAAGGAATTGAAGTCACTATTTAGTGACTGACGATAGAAGCAAATATCTTATAAAAGAATATAAAATAGCATAGAATATAAAAGAATATAAAAGCAAATATCTTATAAAAGAATATAAAATATTTGCTTCTTCAACACCCTTTAATAACTTATTCCAAATACAACCGCTTGCCCATGATATCGGAAAATGCACATCACACTTTAAAGAAATCGCTATAATTGCTTACCCTAGAAACTGGTATAATTTATTATGAGCTCAGTATAGATTTTTCTGAGAGTAAGATTTACTTTTCATGCTGTTGTTGGATTTGCTGATTCAAAAAGAAGAAGAAAAAAAATTTGCTTCTCTGTCGTCGTGTATCGTGTATAAACCAGGAAAATTGTGCGAAAATGACGGCAACGGAATTACAAAAAATTGATATTTCGGGCGATGGTGGAGTACAAAAAGAAATTCTCAAGGAAGGTAACGGAGATGAAACGGCATGTGTTGGATGCACCGTGTCATTACATTACACAGGCCGTTTGACGGACGGTACCGTATTCGATTCGAGTGTAGATCGTGGAGAACCTTTCGAATTTGAGTTAGGCAAAGGTAGTAAAACGTTGAATCTTATGACAAATGCTATATCTTGGTTTTCATCGTTCCTACACAGGCAGTGTTATCAAGGCCTTTGATTTGGGTGTAGCTACAATGAAATTAGGTGAAAAATGTTATCTAACTTGTGCTCCCAATTATGCTTACGGTGCTGCCGGAAGTCCCCCTAGCATTCCACCGGATTCTACATTAATTTTTGAGGTTTGCTTTACAGGTTAAAAAAACAATGCTGTAAATATTTCTTTCTCATGTTTATTTTCAGCTGGAAATGTTGGGTTGGAAGGGTAAAGATATAAGCCCAGAACAAGACAAAAGTATTGAATACTATGTTTTAGAAAAAAGCGATAAGCGTCGATCCCCTAAAGACGGCTCTTCGGTCAAAGGTAACAGCAACCACATACCCTATGCATTTATTGAAATACTTAAATCGATTTTACGGAATAAAAAACCTATCATGGAATTTTCTAGAAGTGTGTTAGTGATGTGAAGCGTTGCTGTAAACATGTGAAAGCATGTGCATTACGAACTCAATCGTTATCGTTAATGAGAATGCAAATATTTGTAAATGAAAACATATGTCATAGAGAAAGAGTTTAAAAGCTAACCTTATACCTTAGTAATTCATCTTTTTATTATTTCCAGTTCATATTACTGGAAAATATGACGGTAACGTTTTCGAAGAACGCGAGGTACAATTCGTGTTTGGGGAAGGTAGCGATGTTGGTATCCTAGACGGTGTTGAAATAGCCATTGGCAAGATGGTTTTAGGAGAGACGGCTAGGTAAGGCATTAACATTTTGAAAGATTTTACTCAAACCAAATTTTTGATGAATGCTTTTTTAAGAATTAAAATTAAGCCGACATATGCTTTTGGCGTAAAAGGTTGCCCCGAACATAACATTCCACCAAATGCTACAGTGGAATACACAATTAAATTAATAGATTGCGAAAAGGTTCGTGAATTCAACGAATTAATTAAATAAAATAAAAAATAAATTTTATACTTTTCAATTTTCTTCTAAGGGCCTTGAGGATTGGAAACTAAGTGATAACGAGCGTCTGGAACAAGCGAAGATTTACAAAGAAAAGGGAACAACGTATTTTAAAAAACAGGATTATCCTTTAGCTATAAAAATGTACAAAAAGTGTGTCAGCTTCTTGGAAAACAATAGTATGTTTTTTCCTGTTAGCTGCAGAAAACAAACGTTTTGCATAATAAGTTTTTTTTCCAATATTTCAGGTGACAATGAAAGCAATAAAGTAAAAGTTGCTGCCATCAGCAATCAAGTGCTTTGTTATCAGAAAACTAATCAAGAACATGCTGGCAAACAGGCGGTAATTGTTTCAAATGCTGAAGAAAGTTTATTAGTGAAGTTTGTTTAATTTGCAGTGTAACGAAGTATTGGAATTGGAGCCAAGGAACATAAAAATCTTGTATCGCCGCGGTCAATGTAATTTAGCTATTAACGAATGCGAGGAGGCCTTAAGTGATTTCCAGTATGTTATGCAACTCGATCCTTCAAATAAAGCTGCGCAGAATCAGATATTAATATGCAAGCGTAAAATTAAAGAAGCTAACGATAAAGAAAAGAAGATTTATGCCAATATGTTTTCTAAACTCGCGGCCAACGACAAACAGGTATAATGCTTTATTACAACGCCACACAACACGAGGTACACAAGGTTCCGTCTGCTTTCGGATTCGTAGAGTAAAAACCCCTTAATTTTGCCATCAATCAACACAAAACATTTGAATTACTGGCGTTTTAATAATATTCCCGCGTTCTGTTTTCTCAGCAATTGGAAAATATTAATACATAAATTAAAAACCCCATAAGTCGAACCTGAAAGATATATGGATTTGAAATTTTTTCGAAATATTTAAAATAATTAATATGTTTTCTTTTAAAATACACTTGACCGGCGCCCCTAAAGATTCACTCCACAAACAAGTTACGATTACCATTCATCTATCTTAAACTGCGGATATTCAAAACATATAGCTTTGTTACATATTACATTCAATTTGATATTGCTGTTAGGGGTTTTTGTAGAAGCGGTTTTGCTGCATTTGTAACCAACTATATATAACCCACAGAATAACTATTAAATAAACTTTTTCTTTTTACATCATTGTTTTTGTATGTATATTTTGGTGACTTAAATTTTTAGCAAGAACCGGAAGATGAGCCGGATATTTTAGCCAAATGTGGAGAGTGGACCGACGAAGATACCAAACGAGAAGTCGATCGTGCTTTCGAACGTGATAATAACATTGTCATGATATAAATTACCCACCGCAGCATAAATAAAACACATATACGTTACCATGGTACGAACTCATTATAAATAAAATTAATTTACAATGAAAGTAAAGCAGCCAGCCAGAACAAGTTAATTTTATTTTGAAGAACATTCACTACTTAAGCACTTTAAAGACTGGTATTATTTCTTGATGACGCAACCAAAGAGGACTCGTGAGCATTTGTGATTTTATGTATTCCGAAGCTTTGAAACACTGTGGGCTGCAGAATTTTTTTCGATCCGTTATGTCGTAAACTTTATTAGTCAACGTTGAAATCTGATATTGCTGTTTAGGTATTCTGAAAAAAGTATATGAAGTAGTAAGGAGGACATATGTGTTTTTATACTCACATTTCTATCATTTCGCCACACAGAGGATATGAGCATAAATGCAAAATATGTCTTTCATCTACAACATCATTGTAGTGGCATTGATTTATCTCCGGTAGCTATTCTCAGTACACATAAACGTTAAAGTTTGGTTGCTTGAAAATAATCAATTAATGGCTCACCTTTCGTAAAAAGTCATCTTCGCTTACGTTGCGCTCCAATAAAGATTCCACTATCAGCTGCGCACGAGCATTGCATTGTTTCTTTATCCGAACTGCCTGCAGCAGCTTTTCTTTACTTTTAAAGTAAGATATAATTTACTTGAATAATTAACGATCATCAGATATATTTCTACACACCTTAAATGTTCAAGTTTGAAAGACATGGATGTGATTTGTTAGAATATCTTCTTCTTCTTCTCAAGTATTCAACTAATGAACAACAGATAATGATCCGAGTTATAAGAAAAGGCACAGTGTAAAATACGAAGTTCTCTTTGAAATATAATTTTTGCAATTTATTTAGTTTAGTCTAAGTTTTATTTATATTATTTTTGTTATTTAGTTCAACTTTTAATTTTGTTTAGCTTTTAATTTTACTGCATTTTTTCGTTCTAGTTGTTTTTCACAGCATATACAACCATATGACTTTGGTAAAGATGATTTTTATAAACACCTTCGTGTGTGCGTCGTTTTCTTTGTCAAAAAATCACGCACGCACAAATTTTAAAGTTGCG
>CCAG010014240.1:0-20731 GCA_001077435.1 Glossina morsitans morsitans
CTCATAGAATTGGGAGGGAATAAACACATATTTCGTTTAACAAAGAGCTAATAAAGATAGAATTAACAGTGGACCTATCGGTAGTGGTTTCTTTTTTTTTTTCCTAAACAAAATAAATATCCACGTCTTTATACTCATGATACACGGCTATTGGCTAATACCTTAGTTGGTACTGCAATGTTAGATCCAGATTGTAAAATAACAGTGTACTCAGGCATTACGTTTTTATAAAGCTGGCTCTTGAAATACTTAATTCCTTTGCATAATCTAGCTTGATGGTCCGACCCCGTGGCCAAGCTATGCTTTGTCAAATTTTTCACAGACACCGTTGCAGGGAATATTTTAAATTGAAAACGGGTTTAGCATATTTAAAAACCATTATATAATCACTTGTGACTCTCAAGAAATAAGTAGACCTTCAAATCTTTGATAGAATGAAAAACGGAAAAGAAAACCTTTATTTTTTATTTATTTATGTATATATATATGAATTTTTTTTTTTTTTTTTTTTTTAAGTTCAAAATTAAGTGTATAAGCAGAAGTATTCAAACTTCGAATTAGAATACCTTAACTTTAGTTAATCCAAATGAACGTTCACATCGGCTACGCGATATTTATTTTCCAATTTTTTACCGAAAATTGTTTAGAAACTCCCTTTGTAATTAATCGTATTCCTACAAATAATGCAGTATCTTAACGTCTGGCAGTACTAGCAATAACGTGGCACTCTTTTCAAAAGTATTTTCACATATGGTAGATGTACTGGTGCGAAAGTGTTAAATATATGTCAAGATGGTTGTAGTCTTCTTTGTTCGGCCTGTTTGTCTAAGGCGAAGTGAGAACGAAAATAATAGTTCACCATGTTTTGTATAGCGGTCTGTTATTCACCACATGCTCTAAAGCAAAACAGCCTTTTCAGTTCAAAGCATTTTGTCGAAATTCATTTTATCATGGTTAAGTTAGGTTATATCGTCAAATCATAAAATTATTTATAAGCTAGTTTTTTAAGGAAAAACTTAAATTTAGTGAATTTGCAGTGCGAAAACTTTGAGATTTCCACAGACGAACACTTGGCGAAACCGGTGAGGATAAAATTTTTGTTAATTTTTTTAACATTTTTATTAATAAATTTACATAACGAATTTGTGTGTTTGTACACATATAACAAAAGAAAAAAAAATGGTGCTGCGGAGCACCTCGTTTGTGCGGTCGTTGGGTCAAAATATTTATACGTGCAACGTACTCATCGGTTTTTGAAAAGAAAAAGAAAATGAATCACGGAAAAATGTAATACGCAATTTTTTATAACAGAAAAAACATGGAAACATGTCTATATTTATGCGAGCAATTTTGAGAATGTTTTTGTAAATTGGGTGTACCGAACACATGGTAGGAATAATATTAGAAAAAATAAAAGTAAATTCACGGGATTCGCTCATATTTCTAACATAAAATAAATAAATTTCAAATCGAAATTACGATTTCATTGTTTCTCTGCGTGTATCGAGTGCTGGTGTGTGAAAAGTGAAAATTTTTCACATTTTATACATACAAAATGCTGTGTATAACCACGAGTTACAGCAAATTCATTTAGTATGTAGTTCGTTATCGTTGTTAGTTGAAAAGTAAAGGCTAAAATATGTAGGCACAACACATACAAGTCTGTAAAAAAAAATCAATGTAAAAACAAGAAACAAAAAAACGCATGTATATGAATATATATATGCATGCGTATATATTAAGAAATGCGCGAACATAGAGATTTGTGTACTTCATCCACACATTTTTTAATGTTTGTCGCTGTTAATATCTCTTAGATCAATTACATCCTATACGCGCGTATACCTAATCATTCATTCATTCATCTTCTTGACAGAGATAATCAGTAAAAAAAATATTTTATAGCCTCATAAATACCGCAAAGGTATCCTATATCTTTTTAATATAACATTCAATAATGGCGACAAAAAAACGGATTGCTCCATTACGCAGCAAAATCGCACATCGCTCGCCCGACCCCCCTCGTTCCTTCCCTCCTTCTCTGTCGACGTTCCAGAATTAATTTGTAACAACTTGTTAACGATATATCCAAAAGTCTAAAAAACCTAACTAAATTTGTTTGTGTTTAAAAGTAAATCAATTCCTTTATATATTTGTGCTAAAGAAATTCTTTCGTCGAATTTAGGTTTTTTGTACATGATTGTCACATTTCTTGGTCGTCATCCATTTTGTTTCTTAATTATTTTTTATTTGTTTGTGTATTTGGGAGAGGGATAAGTTAAGTTGTGGTGAATTTTTAATTATATCATGTCGTTGCCAGATATCTTCTATTAATGCTTCCAGCACCAACAAGTGTTAAATGCATATGTATGCAGATGATGTCAATAAAATCAATGTATGTCAAAATTCCGGTAGATTAGCTAACAAGGCAATGACTTCGAATACCAAGAAGTGTTAAAGTAACCAGCGGAAATCGAATTTTTATAAATTATGATCAAAAAATGCCAATTGTATTAGACCGCAACAATATGCGCATTATTCTTACCGACAATCGATGTTTTGGTAAAAAATTTTTGTCTCCTTATGAAGGGAAACTTATTTTAAATAAAGAAAGATGGCAACATTAAAGTAACTACAACTCACCACTCTAATAATGTTTAGTATTGAGAGGAATCATAAGAGTAGTAATTTCTTTTTTGTGGTGTTTTCTACATAATTTCACCGGTGTTTATTCTTAACCATTTCTTTGCACTTGTTTACAGCTTTCATTTCCCTATTATATATCATCTACAAAAAAAATCTATACATCGAATAAGTTCATAATATGCTGGGAATGTGATGGCTTGTTAAACGTCTCTCCGATCTTCTCACGTATGTCGACAAAGTAAAGTAAGAGATAACTAAGAAAGTGCCCGAATTTTAGTTATAAAGTATTTTTGTGATTCCATTGAATTGACCTATTATGCTTGCGGCATTTTCTTTGTCAATTCGTTTAATAATTAATACGAAATTAGTGTCCTAAATTTGGCGAAAGCAAAAAGCGGAAGATATTGTCTTTTTTTTTTTCATTTTATAAAAGTATTCTTGATAATCCCTTATTAAAGTGTTGCAATTACTTGCTCCGCTCCGTTTATCGGTTTGTTTCTTACCCTTCTTTGTTTTCTTTTTTATTTCTACATTGTTTTATTGATATTTAGAAAATTACGTGTCAACGTCGTGACTTCGTGTAGTAGACGTAACACGTTGTTATACGAATTATTACAAAGTATTGGCCAAAAAAACAATTTTTGTATTATTAAATAAAAACATAAGGTGCTCAATATGTAACTATAATTTGTGAATTTGTACAATAGGACACAACAACAACTGTAGTAGAATAACCACAGCAACAACCAGCAGATAAAAACACGCAAAGCAGCGATAAATATCAACAATTGTTGCACTTGCGGCAAATTTACATCCAAATTCTAAGCAAAATTACGTCAATTAACAAGAAGAGCCCTCCTCAGAAAAACATGGAGGAAGACGAGAGGGGTAAATTGTTTGTTGGCGGTTTGTCCTGGGAAACAACTCAGGAGAATCTCTCCCGTTATTTCTGCCGTTTTGGCGATATTATTGATTGCGTCGTTATGAAGAACAATGAAAGTGGACGATCTCGTGGCTTTGGCTTTGTTACATTTGCCGATCCTGCTAATGTCCAGCACGTATTACAGAGCGGTCCCCACACTTTGGACGGTCGGACAATTGATCCGAAACCATGCAATCCACGTACTCTTCAAAAGCCGAAAAAAGGAGGTGGCTACAAGGTATTTCTAGGAGGCTTGCCATCAAATGTAACCGAAACCGATCTGAGAACATTTTTCGGGCGCTACGGCAAAGTTACAGAAGTTGTAATTATGTACGATCAGGAGAAAAAGAAATCACGCGGTTTTGGGTTTTTGTCATTCGAAGAAGAATCTTCTGTAGAGCATGTTACTAATGAACGTTATATTAACTTAAACGGCAAACAGGTAAGTACAGCAGCAAAAAGATTCTTTGTCTAAATATAAAATGCTTAAGATTTTAAAACTGCACATTTGCATTAAACCATCTACCTGTTCTTAGAAATTATAACCACAAATTATTTGTCGAAAAAAAAAAAAACAAAAAGCACATGGTTGAACTAGCAGTTATACGTATACCTTAAGCTGTATAATAAGTTTTGAAAATGAAACAAAAGAAGAAGTAGAGATAAACCAGAAAGTATATAATGTCGTCAAAAGCACGTAGTTAATTAAGTGAGATGAACAAAAGAAACTTCGCTAAGAGGCTGAATCCGAAAATTGAATCCGATAAGCTTTTTTCTTTTACATTGACCGTTGATAGGTGCAGTGTCGCTTTTTCCTTGCTTTTTCAGTACTTCGAAAAATGCACCAAAGTTGGCGCAATGAAATTTTGAGCTGATGTGATTGTTTTCAGCCATTCGTCTGTCTTCCTTCGTGCCGAGTTATCGCTGGAACACATGGGGAGATTACTACAGGAATAAATCTGAAGCAAACAATGTTTGCATTAACAATTTAATAAACCGAAAGCAGATGTGAATACAAAATTAGGCGTAAACAAACTCATTGAAATACCAGCAGTTAAGGAAAAACACCATCTTCATTTATACGTCAATGATTTGATTTGGTGCGGTTGTAGTTTTATGCACCCTACACAACTTGTGGTACGGGGTATATTAGATTTGTGCGGATGTAAGCAACAAGCAGGATAAATTAATATGGACCCAACATTTTTAATGCCGATAGGTTCAGAATCACATTCTGAGTAAAGCTCAGTTCGCATGTCTATTCATCCATTTAGTGTTTTTTTATGAATTTTCGTATCCAAGGTACAAGGCGTAGTTTTTAGTATGTCTTGATGGAATTTAGTGCATGTGCTTTGCCACAAGGACTAACTCAATTAAAAAGGGAATGCATCGGACCAGTTTTGCTACCACTTCCTATATAATGACATATTCTAAGAAATCTGCTATGATACGAAAATTAATGAAAAATTGTTACAATAGGCGGAGTGATATAGGGCATTTGACGGTCGACCTTAATTGATCACAATGCTTTATAATCTCAACATGTAACAAAATTATTTTAAATAATGTGTTTCACAAATAGCGACAAGTAAAACTTTAGGCGTAAGTAAAAGACGTGGCAGCTTTTGTCACAAAATATCGGCCACGTTAACGCACTTTGGGTGTTACAAGTGATTATATTTTTCACTAGCGTAAGAGATTATGAATCTACGTTCTTTCGCTTATATGATGTAATTTCATCGCATTTTGCTTTGCATTTGGGTAGGTTGAAATCAAAAAAGCTGAACCCCGTGATGGATCCGGCGGCCAAAACGCTAACAACAGTACTGTAGGAGGTGCTTACAGTAAACTAGGCAATGAATGCAGCCATTGGGGCCCACCCCATGCACCAATTAATATGATGCAGGGGCAAAATGGACAAATGGGCGGACCACCATTGAATATGCCAATTGGCGCGCCAAACATGATGCCAGGCTATCAGGGCTGGGGCACGTCACCGCAGCAAGGTGGTTACGGTTATGGCAACAGCGGTCCAGGCTCATATCAGGGCTGGGGTGCACCACCTGGACCCCAAGGTCCTCCACCACAATGGTCCAATTATGCGGGGCCACAACAAACGCAAGGTTATGGTGGTTATGATATGTACAATTCCACCTCGACTGGCGGTCCTTCCGGACCATCAGGTGGTGGCAGCTGGAACGCCTGGAATATGCCGCCGAATTCAGCCGGGCCAACCGGAGCTCCAGGTGGTGGTGCCGGTACAGCAACTGATATGTATTCACGTGCCCAAACTTGGGCTGCTGGTGGCCCATCTACTAGCGGCCCGGTAGGTGGAATACCACGCACCGGTCCTGGTAATTCAGCTTCGAAATCGGGTTCAGAATATGATTATGGTGGTTATGGATCTGGTTATGACTATGACTATAGTAATTATGTGAAACAAGAGGGTGGTGCTTCCACTTACGGGGCCGGACCACGTTCAGCGTATGGCAACGATAGTTCTACACAAGCTCCATATGCTGCATCCCAGGCCGTCTAAAAGATGCAAAAACTTGTTTGCCTACCTGCTGATGATGCTGCCGCTGTCGCGTCTTAAATTTTATTACAACAATAAAAAGAAAAATGATTATTGATATGAAAAAGCACTGAACCCAACCCAACCGCAATAACAAAAACAACAACAATTACGATAACAACAAGGTGAAGCAAGTTACGTACTTTTTAAGCTATAGCGTCTCGTCTGTTCGTACAGTACAGTTCAGTTGTTAAATATATATATATTAAATTTTATATTATATATGTAATAATAATATCTACTATAATTAATTATAAAGAGAACTTTTAAATAACTTTAAAGAACTATGGGACATTAAAACAAGAACAACAAGATAATTCACAGTCCTCTCGCTTTAATGCACTGATTCTGCATATAATGTATAAATTTATATATATATATATATATAAATAAATAAATAAGTATATATATATATATATATATATATATACATGTATATATAAAACTAGTATGGTTTAGTTCTATACATCTATATATATATATATATACATATATATATGTATATATGCATAGATAGGACTAAGATCAGAAAACAGTGTAACAAATTTATCATTCTTCTGAGAAGCAACCGAAAAAGAGAATTTTTATACCTTAAATATAGCGGAACGTGGTCTTTTTACTCTTACTGCAACGTTACGACAAGATAGTAAAATAAAAATAATGTAATTTTAAATTAATTTATTATAATTAACTTACGAAAAGAGAAGAAACAACAACAAATTAGTTAATTATATGATATTAGTGCAAAAACAAAAGTAAGAAAAATATGTGTGTAAACAATTAACTGAACTAAACTAAAAATAAACAAGCAACCACAACAAATTAGGTTAAAGAGATCTAATCTACTACTAGAAATTACTTACGAGTCTAAAGAGTTTAAAGGAAAGAAAAAGTTAGATTTATAACAACCAACCACAACAAGTATAAGAACACGTTCGTCTCAAACAATACAACAATCTAATAAACTGAAACAATAAAGAGGTTAAGCTTTTCTTTATTAATAGGAACGAAAAAGATCAACAAAATGCTGCTGAATAAAACAAATAAAAACGAAGAAATATAGAAATTATACATATATATATGAATTTTTTAATTACACATTTTTGTTGTCTTTGGTTTTTAAAGAAAAGCCTAAATTTCCTTTTTTAATTTATTGTTGTTAATAGCAAATTAGTCGAAAATATCTTTTTTGCTTCAGAAATCTCCTACGACGACGTGTAAATGTTAATATATGAATATTTTCAATTTTACGTTTACATCTACATTTAAACAAAAAAGTTCAATTTTAATATTACCTTTTTTAAAGATTTCAGTTTTTTAATTTTTGTTTGTTTTTTTGTAATTAACTATAATAATAATTATGAGATAAATTTAATGATAAATGTGTGTCTGCATGTAAAACTATTACTATTAGTGAAATTATCTTAGAAACACACGCGCGAGCACATACACACTACAC
The DNA here is from genome assembly GCA_001077435.1 of Glossina morsitans morsitans. NCBI lineage: Eukaryota > Metazoa > Arthropoda > Insecta > Diptera > Glossinidae > Glossina > Glossina morsitans. The sequence continues at coordinate 7,603 of CCAG010014240.1, forward strand.
ACACAAAAAAAAAAACAGAAACTGACCGACATATAGTATAACCTACATACAATTACGATTACTTCTACCCTCTACTATAGTTACATATATACATACATCCATTTAAACATACCGTTTTTTAGACATTTTGTTTTTCATGAATATGTAAACAGACAAACTTAAATAGAAATTATTAAATATATTTAAAATATAAAATATTTATATAAAGTAATATGCAAAAGAAAGGTCTATAAGAAAATAGAATTACATTTAAAGAGAGAAAAGAAACTAAGTAAACCATGTTTAAACTAATTACTTTCCTTTCCCCAAGGAATTAAGGTTTTTTTTTTAAATTTGTTTTTATAATTTGTTTCTAATTATATAAAGAGACATTTTTTTAATATTTTAATGTTAATTACTTTTGGTGAACTGTAGCATACATTTATTATACAAACATTATCAATAAAACAAGTTTACCTAAATAGAAAAAAAAAAAAAAGAAGAAACTGAAGGAAACAAAATTATTAATAATGTGTTTTATAAGAAAAGTCTTTTCAGTTTTTTGTTTGGGATAAAAAAAAAAATTTTTTTTACTGTAGGTCATCGTCAGTACTCTATAAAGTTTAGTTTTACAAAAAAGATAAAAATATGACTGGCTTATATTTATATACATATAAATATATATATGTACATATATATATGTATATATATATATATGTATATGAAGGTTAAGAAATTAATATACTTTTCCTTTACTTTGCTTTTGCAAAGAAATATGATTTAATAAAACAAGAGCCAAACGTTAATTTAAACATTTAAAAAAGATATTCCGATTTTTTTTTTTTTAATACGGGACAATAAATCGGAGAAGATTTAAAAGAAATATTCGGATTAATGTTTTTTTTTCTTATACTGGACAATAAATCAGTAAATAAAGCAAGGGGTTGGTATAGTAATTAAAATTAAGCCTAAGGTTTTTTGTCCTTTTTAATATTTAGACTTTGAAAAGTTTGTTATATTGTACGTATCAGTAAAAGATATTTAATTAATTTAATTTGTATCTGCATATGCATATATATGTATATCTATATATATATGTAGATTAAATATATATATATATCAAGATAAACATATATATATATTTTCATTTATGTATTCATGTATATATCTATATATATATGCGTATGTATATATATAATTTTCGAACACTTTAAAGGCTGCTATGTATGTATATAGGTTTCTTACTAATGTAATAATATTGTTAGTGAATAAAAACAGTAAATAAGTTTTACATACAACACACACACACACACATGCAAGCACACATATTTTCGTAGAAAAACAGTCTCACGTAATTAAAAATGAAAAAAGATTTGAGAGCCAAATTATTTTTATTTTACTTGTTTTACATAATTTACAACAAGAACTGATGGGTTATATATATATATATAAAAAAAAAGCCTTGTTTCAAAATCAGACAAGTTTACTAAAATAATAAAACAAAACAGCAACGGCATCAACATCTATTCTCGAACAGTAGGAAAGCAACAAATACAACAACAATATATGTCATCATGAAGAAAAGAAAAGAAAAGAAAAGAAAAAAATTAAAAAATAATTCATAAACAAAATTATGTATTAATCTATTATATATATATATACATGTGTATGTATATATATATGTATATACGCATGTATAACTCTATATGAAGAAAACTTATACGATTAAAAAGTTTAATAACTAAGCATACTTAACTATATATATAAAATTAATTGAAAAATGTTAAAAGTATATATTAAAAGAAGAAAAAGTCCTCTATAAGAAAATTAAAATTACAAGCACACCTTAATCACCTGATAGCGTTATCTATTTCATAACACAGAGTAAATTTTAAAATAGTTAATTCTTTTTAATCGAAAATTTAAAAATTTATATAAAGATTTTTGTCTACACACTTTTTGTTTTTTTTTTTTTTTGATTTTTTGAACGAAAATTAAAAACCTTTTAATTCCTTTTTTTTTTTGTTTATTTAAATGGTATAACAACACAATCCCAAAAAATGAAAAAAAAAGAAAAAATTTAAATGAAACATAAGGTAACAACAACAAATTTGCAAGTAAAATTTTAGCATTAATTAAGTTAAAATAAAGGAAAAGAAAAATACTTTTAAAACCAGATTTCATTAAATTTAACGAAGCAACAACACTGACTGTTAATTGTAAAACAATTTTTTATTATTTGTTTTTTTTTTTTTTTGAAAAGATAATCTATACATGGAAATATACAACACGTACTTGCTAATGTAATAATAATAATAATAATGATTTAAAATTTAAATTTAAAAAAAAAAGGAAAAACCCATATATTTACATATACATATACACATAATAATATTACACATTTAATTATAACACATATATAATATAACATAAAATAACAAGATTTATAACCCTCTCCTGTTCGTCGTCCTCTTTCTAACAATGAAAGGAAAAAAGGGTATACACATATATTAGCACTAATCATACGTAAATATAAATTTGATATTTGAACATATTTCTATTATAAGCTATACAGGTTATTTTTTATTATTATTTTCAAGGTATATATACAATTATTTATACATACATACATACATACATACATATATATTGAGCTGAAACAGATAACAAGAATAATAAAACGTTTTTAGTTTTCTTTGCATTTTTATTTTTTTTATTTTATCTAATTAAATATTTTGAACATCGGTCTCACTGCGCGTACTCCATTTTTGGTCGAAACTCACGAAAATCTAGTGATTTGAAAATGATATGAGTTCATTCATCACCAGAAAATTAGAAATTATAATTTTTTTCAAAGTTTCTATTTTTACTCATTCTAAGCAAACTAAGCTTTGTTTTTGCTTTCTTGATTTTCCACTTTCACTTTTCTACTTTCTTTCCAATTTCTTTCCTAGCCTCAAAGATTCGATTTTTGGCTTACAATTTCGGGACTATCACTGTAAATGTACGAATTCTAACCTTAAATTGTAGTGAATAGAAAAGGATTTGCAAAGACGACAAAGGCCTTCTCAAGGAGGGAAGGCTTGTTCAATCTTTGCCAAACAATTATTGCAATGCATCAGGGATCTCATAAGCTTCATATACTTGTGATCAACATGGATAGGGAAATTCGCTTAGTATTCTGATGGCGAGAAATTGCCTTAGTAGTGGTATTGCATAAATTCTGATTACGACGTTACAGTTAGATTAAGTTCAGGATTATCCTAATTTCAGAGTCAGAGTTAGTAAAAATTAATAAGAAATCTGTCACTTCGACGTGTCTGTCTTGCAATTGTTGCTCACTTCCATATAGTGGCTTTATAAAAGATATACTAAGTATTATGCTTGCTCTTATTACACTAAATTGTTGTCGATTAAAACTTCCTTCGCGTTGCGAATTTCATTCGCGTCGCTTCGACAACTAAGTGGAACGTCTAATGGTTGAATTTTCTTAAGCAAATAACGGCTTTTATAGAAGTTTCTTGCTAAAACAGCTGCTTTACATTGAACCAGTAGTCTCAGCTGCTAGACTTTACCTTGGGATAAATGAATTATAATAATAATAATAATAATAATAATAATAATAATAATAATAATAATAATAATAAGAAAGAGTTACGTTCATCCTGTACGTGTTTCGTATTGCTGCATATAACTTGAGATTTTAAGTTTTTAAGAGCACACACACACAGACACACGCACACACGCATACACGGGCTCATTGCTAAATTATTTAAATAAAAGTACGCTGATCCTGCCAGACAGATGGCTTGCGATCATTGACTGAAGTTTGTAAGCCATTATTCCTATGGCAATATATTGAAATTTCCTTTTTTTTGGCCGACATTATTTCAATTTGTCCTTGTATGAGTTTAACGAATTTAATCCTTTCAAGGGTCAAGGAGTTTTTTGTAATTTGTGCAACGTCCGCAGTTTCTACAAGATGTCTTACAATAGTAGATATATTATGATATCTTGCCATGCATCATGCATGGATTGCAATGATTTCGTCGACAACCGATTTTTTAAAATTTTCTTTGTATTCCTACTCTTGCTTTTACTGTGCATTGAATAAACCACGTTTTTATTACTTTAATTTAATTATAAAGTTTCAACAACCGAGCAATGGGACACTCTTCGCGATTGATCCTATCAACGCGTAACAAAAAGTAAACTTGATTTGGCAAATTTTTCTAATTCATTCAATGTTCTCCTTGCTTTTTCTATATAAATATTTAAGGTAAGACATGTTTATTGGAGTTCAAGAACAGAACACACACACACACACACACACACATCACATTTATATCCCCTTTAGTGCTTGCCCAAACACCATTTAAGCGAGTTTCGTGATCATAGCGCGAAACAAATGTTGCAACCGCTCGACTTCCATCTAATTTTCACATTAATAATAAAAATATATTACATTAATTACTTTTTTTTTTTAATTAATTTAAATTTAATAAGGTCTGACAGTAAAAAAACTGCATAATAACTGCAAAGGGGTATGAAGTGCTTTTAAATTGTATAAGTTTCATATGCAGTAGAACTATTTCGACAGATATGTATTGTTTAAGTTTAAAAAAAATGAATATCAACTAAATATTAACTAAAATTTTTCAAAATTTATTCCAATTGATTTGACTACAATTGTTATTATTATACGACGTCTGCTACAAGAATTAATTACTTATTTACTTTTTTTTTTTTTTTTTTTTGATTTTTCTTCTAACAACGATATGAAGCGTATTTTTACTCCATATAAGAAGGTTGCCCTCCCTTTTAATACATAAAATTCCATGGACACTGTTGTTGTATAACCATACACTATTCTTTTAAATAATTTTTTTTTTAATACACGAGTTCATTGTCTTTTCGTCTTTTTAAACGAAGACTGCTTTCGAGCTTCAATACTCAATAAGCAATCGATCGTTATTACACCTTACATCGCGTGCGGTACATGCAACACCCAGAAGGGCTTGAGATAGGTACATCTTTGATGACATCGATCTACTCAAAATAATTTTATGAATTAATCGAAATTTTAGTCTGTCCGTCTTGTTTAATTTTGTTCAATCCACAGGCCGTAATTTTTGGGATATTTTGATGAAATTTGGTACATCGACGTGTTTTGGCCCAAAGACGCACGCTATTGAAAATGGTTCCGATCGGACCTCTTTTTTTCCTATTTCCCATATAATAACGTGCGTTGAAAAGTCATTATATGAATAACTACAGGATGGTGTAGGGTATTTAATTATGGGCCAACTACAAGCGTTTCATTTTTTTTTTTTAAACTTCAAACTTAAAGTGAAACGAATAAAGCAATTCGCCCAATTTTATATACCCTTAGCTGCATTCTGGCAACAAAAAAGAAAACAATTGGCTGATTGTAGCCGACTGCGGGATTAGCCATAAGATATACGTCCATATTTTTACAATTCCATCTGTTGTAATTCATGAATAATGGACAATAAATGCAATGTTTTTACAAAGATGCGCTCATCTTATATTACATTATAGGCGTGTTCTTTGACCGATTTGGCCGATTTGTAAGTGCAAGATCTTTCAGTATTTTTGCTACATTTAAAGCCGCGTGATATCTTAATTTTTGTCACCAGGAGGGTGCTTATCATAGATATTAGATAGATGGAAGGACAGACAGACAAACATATCCAGAAGGATTCATAATTTTATAATGAGTAAGATTATATGTTATATCGGAAATTTGAATATATTCTCACGTCCTTCGGTGTTACAGGCACTGAGTCTAAGTGACTTAAAATCGGTTTTAAACGCGTGGATATGACATCTTCAACTTAACTTTGGAGCACAATAAATTATATTCATTTTGTTTTTAAGCAAGCAATCCGTGACAAGATACGGAATGAAATGAAGGGAGATCTCCTATATGCCTCGATTATCTTTAAATGTAAATAAAGTTTCTAGGTGTAACATCACATAGGTTCGCGAAGGTTAGTAATTATCAAAATGATTTGAGGAATACCAATATTAAATTATGCCGATTGGTCCGAATTACTCTGCGTAAGCGATTAGTAAAAAGCATGTAAAATCGGGTGTATCACATTTTAATTATGGATTGTATTATGACTTCACCTTTCAATTGCTCTTTATTATGCTGGAAGTTTTTTTTAAGCATTTTATTAAAAAAACATTTAGTTAAAAATTTAAATAATTTAAACATGACTAACTCTTATGTAAACTAACTACACACATATATATATATCAGTTGTATTGTTAAGAGGAAAACTCAAATACATTGATTGCATTGTCGATAAAAGGAAGAATGGACTTAAGTTAAGTCGTCTTTTAAATTAAATCCAGTTTTTTACCGCTTTCTCGCTTTACTCGAATTTTTTAAATGTTTTTACATTTTCATTTTACGAAATGCATTCTTACATCGTTCGCATGAAAGTTTTGCAAAAAGAAAAAAAAAATCTCATAAGATGGTTTATGCAATAGTTCAACAATTCAGTTTCAAAAAAATATTCATTTTTTTTTCTTTCAAAATTTTGATTTAAATTTCATGCATAAGTGAATCTGTTATTAAAGGATAAAGAAACAAGCAAAACGTATGTAATAATATGTAATGTAATAAATTAAAATATATATCGTAGTTAAAAATATGACAGTAAGGTTCCCCCACTTTTATAAAAACAAAAAAGTATATATATATATATATATATATATATATATATATCGATTCGATAGTAACGACATCAACGGTCTGTTTAATAGCATTTCTAGGTTTTACAGAAATTAATATTATTATTATTATTATAAAACTAAAAAAACATATTTATATGTTTCAGAAAACATTTCTCTTTTTCTCTGTCTCTCTCTAATATTAAATTTAAGTTATATTTAAAATATAAAATATTTCGTAATTTTTTGAAAAATTTTACAAATCACGTAAACAACAGCAACAAATAAGGAGTAAAAATTGTAAGAAAGTTAAATATATAAGAAGCAGAACAACAACAACCGCAACAACAACAACAACAACAACAACAACAGCAACATATTAATTAAAATATATAAAACACTACAAAGGAAGCAAAATACATATATATTAAAAAAAGCATTAAATAAAAATAAAAAAAAAAATGAATAAAAACGAAACCATTAACATTAAAAATAAACAAAATTTAAATTAAATTTTTTTTAGTTGTAATAATTGAACACAGTGCCTAATTAATCAAAATATAAGAAATAATATCTATCAAGAACATCGTTACTAAAACCAAAGTAATATGCAAAAACTTATAATAAATGAATTAATAAAATAAAAACGTTTGACAAAAAAAAAAATCCAAAACAACAAGAAAACAATTGATTACAATAACCATGAGAAAAAGTTTTATGTGCTAAGTGAGCAAAAAAAAAGAAAAGGAAAATTAATAACTAAAATACGTTTATATATATATATAAATATATATATGTATAAGACTAAACAAACGCAACTCTTAAAAAAAAACTAATATCTAACCACTTTAACGAAGCGAAATAATAAATGGAACAAAAACATCCGATATACAAATGCTATCTTTTAAATCATAGAGTACATGTAATTGTAATAGTAGATGGCCGATACAAAAAAAAAGTGATCATAGGCATAAATGTTGGATATCTGTTATTGTGTTTTTATTTTTCTCTTTGGTTTTTAAACAGTTTTCTTATAATAAAACGAAGCGATTATCTAAGCTCTACAATAGTTTTTTTTTTCTTTTTTTTAATGAGTTTTATCTTAATGAAATACACGAAATTAGACAATGAAAATTTCATCTATAATATTAATAAAAACATAATAATATAATATTAACGAAAAATGAGTACATTCTATACATTATAATCCGTAGTAATAATTCCAAAAAAAGAAAAACAAAGAATTAAAAGTTAAATAAATTATTATATATATTACTAATAGAAAACGAAAAAAAGCTCGACATATAAGTGTTTAGAACCGTACATTATTGAAAAAATTAAAAAAAAAAAAATAGTAAAATGGTATGAATAATTAATACTAAAAAAAAAAACACAGAAGAAAAAAATTAATAAAAATTGTAAAAACATATTAAGAAAAACATCAAATAATTTCAAAATGCAAAAGCAATTATTATTTTTTTTTTTTTTTGAGAAAAGACAGAGGGTGAGTAAAAGCACGAGAAAAGGATTTTTTTTTTTAGTAGATGGAGTTTGTGGAACAAATTTGAAAAAAAATTAAATAAAATGTGGTTTAAATTCGGAAAAGTTACTGTTTTTTTCTTTCTTTTAATTGCAGCAAATATATGAGTAAAATTTGAAACTAATTCGACGATATTGTAAGTTAATTCAAAAGGAAGGAGCAAATAAGCGTTTATATTGGAAAAAGTATACTCTATTAGCGTTTGCATTGACAAGATTGCAAGCATTTAATTTTCTGCAACTTTCAGTTACTGTCAAACTTTACAAAAATATGTGCAATAATGTAGGGAGTAGTCAACATAAATAACAATCAATAAAAACATCACATATCATAAGATGTAAAACTACAAAAACATTACATATTAAACTATAAAGTATTTCTTTAACAACATTCGCACAACAAATGCATTTTGCGATACTACCTAATATTTAAGTAATGAGAAGGAAAAAGTTAAGCAATCGTAATGCACTTGCATGCATGTTGTTGACAACACTAAAGTCTTAAAGCACTAGCATCTAAGCCTTTGGGCTTTATTAAAAACTCTATCGCACTTGAAATTTGAACCCACAACTGTTGAGCTCAATCCTAAATTAAATTGTCTTTATTGTTTGTTTTTTATTATCGTATATATTTATGTTTTTTAAATGTGCTATTAAAACCGAAATATTTAGCAGGCGGGAAAGATAGTTATAGTATTTTTTAAAAAATATTTCTATAGCAATCCACAAATTGCAATCACTAGTTTTAGTGCAATTACGTGAGATATTCGGTGAGTTGGTTGTCAGCAATTCCTATATGATTTTCAAGTGTTTAATAGGCTTTAGGTCTGTTTAATACGGTTTGTGAGCAATTCCTATACGATTTTCCTAATTTCCTATATTAAGCAAACGCCACACCTATAATTTTACTTTAGCAACGTACGCAAACTATATGTTCAATTAACGCATAACGCAATCATTGTATTGCGCTTTACTTGTAAATAGAATGCAAGCAACGAATCGCAATTTTTCAAAGAATTAAATTTTCACTCCTGCAAATTCGTCACTCCTTCTAAATGCAACTCTGTTTTTGCATTCCGATAAATTACAACAAACTTCACTGTGTTAATTTCAGTTTATGTTCATGCTTTATTTAGGCATTTTATTGGTTTATGTCATATTATTTTAAAGATTTTTGTGTTAAATGAGTGGAACTGAAGTGTAAAAAATTGTAAAAAAAATATTTTACTCGACTTTTTTCGTACAATGGCTTTTCGGACACAAGCTACCGGCACATTTTCAGACATTGAAATGAAGTCACCTTCTCCGCTCTCAATTCAACCACGTAAATTACGCTTTGCCTCGTCTGATAAAGATGATGACGGCAAGGACAGTGCTACCGCCGACAGTGCCGAACGATTGGGTAGACTTACGCGAAGTCGAGTAAAATTGGATTACAGTTTTGAAGAAAATAAGAAAATCCAAAAACTCTCAGCGAATTCAATATCACCGCCTTATCGTAAAGTGCGAGCTTTACGGCTTTTTGACACCCCAGCTACCCCAAAAACTATTTTGGAAAAATCTTCAGCAAATCATTTATCTGGGGTTGCGACGGCCGAGTCTACGAAAAAGCAAGAAATGCTTTTTTCGAAAACCTCAGAGAGGCCGCGCTCGTTACCATTGCACAACAGAGCTCTAGACAACGTCATGCAACTGCAGACAGCTAATGTAAATCCATTTACTCCAGATAGTAAGTTTATCGTATTTATTTCAGAACTTTAATATATAAAATGGTAACACACATTGTCTCACAGGTTTGATGGCTCACAATAAGAAACGTTATCGCACGCCAGGTAGTGAGAATCTCAATAACCGATCTTTGCAATTATTTCTCACTACCAACGACGATATGTTGAATGATGCCGAAGGTGAGAATACCCCTGAAATAAATCAGGCTCCTAAAAGATTGGCTCTACAGGATACCAATATAAGTCGTTATAAAAAGGAATTTCTAGAATTAGCTGTTATAGGCGTTGGGCAATTCGGAAAAGTCTATCAGTGTCTTAATCGTTTAGATGGCTGCATTTACGCAATTAAGAAAAGTATTAAACCGGTAGCGGGCAGTTCGTTCGAGTAAGTATGGGCAATGAGAGAAGATATATCCGTTTCTAAACGGTGTTCTTGTTTCTTTCTAGAAAACGTGCTTTAAATGAAGTATGGGCTCACGCTGTGTTGGGAAAACATGACAACGTCGTCCGGTACTATTCTGCTTGGGCAGAAGATAACCATATGCTTATACAAAATGAGTACTGCAATGGCGGTAGCTTGCAATCTCTCCTGCAGGAACGTTCGCTGGTAGAATCTGAACTGAAAATATTACTATTACATGTAGCCGAGGGACTACGTTATATCCATTCCAATGATTTAGTTCACATGGATTTAAAATCAGGAAATATCTTTTTTACAAAAATGCCTTCAGCACATAAATCGCCAATGCCACCATTAACGAAAGAATGCTATGAAACAGGGATGGACGGCATTTACGAAGAGCTAAGTAATACTGATTGGTTGATAACCTATAAAATTGGCGATTTAGGGCATGTTACTTCAGTAAAAGAGCCATGTGTAGAAGAGGGTGATTGTCGTTACTTGCCAAGAGAAATACTAGACGAGGATTTCTCTAATTTATTTAAAGCCGATATATTTGCTTTGGGGTTAACTTTGTTTGAAGCTGCTCGAGGAGGGACTCTGCCTAAAAACGGGCCCGAATGGCATGATTTAAGAGATGGGAATATTCCATATCTAACTTCGTTAAGTAAAGAATTCAATGACGTCCTTAAAGCCATGACACATCCAGATCCGAAACAACGTCCTTCCTCAACGTCGATTTTTAATCATTCGTAAGTCCAGCAAAGAAATAAAAATGCAAATTTATATGTAAATCGTTCTTCTAAATTTTCTAACAGAATTTTAAATGCTTTGGAATCTAAGAGCAAAGCCCAACTTAGTCAAGAATTGACTATAGAAAAAGGGAAAAACGAAATACTTTTGCGTAAGTTACGAGAAGCCAGAAAAGCCATCAAAGCTTTGGAACACAATGCGCAAAATCATCAGAGCCCTCTCATGTCGGAACAACGTTGCTTGCGTTCGCTTACGCGTAAAACACAGCCTACGTCCTGTCTTAAATCTAAATTAGATAGCAAACGCAAAAATATAATCAATAAGTTGCAGTATTAAAACTTGTTAACCGTTTCCTTCCAGCCACTGTCAATCTCTCTAATACGCAATGTCCACCAATTCCATACTCCATGTAATCCATGCTATAACAAAACCTCCTCTTCTATAATTGCTTAATTTGAACTTCTATTTATTTTATTCTACTTTTTATTTTTTTTATTTCGCGGTTTAATAGCAATTAAAAGAGACTTAGCTTTATTATTCACCGGTAATACTGTTCTATAAAAAAAGAAAAAGAAAAAAAATGAATTGCCTCCCATGTAAATAAGGAAATATTAAATTTACGTGTTTTTAATACCTTTTATTTTTGTTATTATTATTTTATAGTGCTTCATTCATTTTTTTATTACATAAAATTAGTTTTTGCCTTCTCTTCCATTTACCTACCACCTAACCTTAACCAACGATGATCACGCGTTTAATAATAAATATTTGTATACGTAACATCTTGTCTTCACATTGTTTGAACTATCTTCCTTCCTAGCTATAATACGTACGAATATGAACTTTATTGAATTTATTGCATTTATGTTTAAACTAAAAATATTTTTTTATATATGAAATAAAATGCAAGTAAAAAAAGTACATTTTATTATCTTTTTTCTATCAAAAAAATATATATTTTAAATAAAATATAATTTCAATGAAGACGCATTAATCTTATTTATCCGACTTATTCCAACATCCTTTGTTAAGAAGGCGATTATGGACTACAAGAACATCACACTACCCTGATGGTACTCTCCTATTTCCAGAGAATTTAGGAATGCATGGATCAAAATTTTAGTAAGTTGCCTGCTTCTATAGATTAAAACAAGTCATAAAACTATATTGAGGCACGGCAGCCATTAAATACCCTACATCAGCATACAGTTATCATATAACCACTTTTCAAAACAAAACGACCCGAGTCATTTTCAATACGTCGGTTTACCAAATTTCTTTAAAATATTTCAAAAATTGCTGGCCGGAGGGGTTGAACACAACGAAACAAGAAGGACACACACCCTTCAATCGATTCGGACAAAGTGGATCTGAATCGATCGGTATAATACAAGGTGGGCCTAGACGTTGCATACATCCGCACAAAGCTAATGTGGCCCCGTGTCTCAATTAGTTGCTCTGTTATAAGTTTTCGCAAGCATTTATGAACTTCTGGTGTCAACATAAGCGAATTCAATTACCAATCCTCAATGTTTTCTCATTTTGTGCTCAGCACTTATCTGGACGTTATCTATTGGTTTGTCCCATTCCTTCTTGCCATCATTTTTAAAAAGAAGAGGAATGGCGGGCTCGCTATTTTGTATAAATAAATGGCAATTATTTAATCAACACTAACAATTTCCCAATTTATCAGCAAGTAGGAGGATCGGAACTATCCATCGATAAATCGATACCATCCATATACAGTCGTATATCATTTCACCTTCTTTAATGGCAATTGCCGAGGACAAAAAACTTGACGATCTCTTAAAATCTAGTTGCTTAGTACTATATAAATCTTTACAATTAAAATAATACCTAAAGTGCGTTATTTTTAGGTCAATTGGTCTACCTGGAATCTTCACCTCCGTATATTCTCATCAAATAAATAAAAGGACTTCCGTCGACTTCTCTGTATGCGAATGAAGGTTTATTAATTTTCTCATTCTTTACATTAGGAATACCTTAAACACCCTCACTATTACAC
>CCAG010014241.1:0-83688 GCA_001077435.1 Glossina morsitans morsitans
CATCCTTTGTTAAGAAGGCGATTATGGACTACAAGAACATCACACTACCCTGATGGTACTCTCCTATTTCCAGAGAATTTAGGAATGCATGGATCAAAATTTTAGTAAGTTGCCTGCTTCTATAGATTAAAACAAGTCATAAAACTATATTGAGGCACGGCAGCCATTAAATACCCTACATCAGCATACAGTTATCATATAACGACTTTTCAAAACAAAACGACGAATTGCAAATTTCTTTAAAATATTTCAAAAATTGCTAGCCGGAGGGGTTGAACACAACGAAACAAGAAGGACACACACCCTTCAATCGATTCGGACAAAGTGGATCTGAATCGATCGGTATAATACAAGGTGGGCCTAGACGTTGCATACATCCGCACAAAGCTAATGTGGCCCCGTGTCTCAATTAGTTGCTCTGTTATAAGTTTTCGCAAGCATTTATGAACTTCTGGTGTCAACATAAGCGAATTCAATTACCAATCCTCAATGTTTTCTCATTTTGTGCTCAGCACTTATCTGGACGTTATCTATTGGTTTGTCCCATTCCTTCTTGCCATCATTATTAAAAAGAAGAGGAATGGCGGGCTCGATATCGTCAACTAAGTCATATCCTCGATATGTACGCTGCATTTCGCCTGTGAATGCATCCCAAATATGAATCGGCACATGTTTACTACTCGTTATCCAGCTATTTTGTATAAATAAATGGCAATTATTTAATCAACACTAACAATTTCCCAATTTATCAGCAAGTAGCAGGATCGGAACTATCCATCGATAAATCGATACCATCCATATACAGTCGTATATCATTTCACCTTCTTTAATGGGAATTGCCGAGGACAAAAAACTTGACGATCTCTTAAAATCTAGTTGCTTAGTACTATATAAATCTTTACAATTAAAATAATACCTAAAGTGCGTTATTTTTAGGTCAATTGGTCTACCTGGAATCTTCACCTCCGTATATTCTCATCAAATAAATAAAAGGACTTCCGTCGACTTCTCTGTATGCGAATGAAGGTTTATTAATTTTCTCATTCTTTACATTAGGAATACCTTAAACACCCTCACTATTACACTTTTCTCTTCGGGTTTGAAATGGTATGTGAATATAACTCATTTGCATTAATTATTTTTTATTGCGTTCATTTATTCTTCGTTGATTGTAAGCATCGCAATATTTTCGCTTGAATTTCATCATTGGCTAACACTCTTTTCAATCTTTTTTTTTTTTTTTTTATAATATTAAAACTAAGTTGAAAAAAATGTTATGAATGAAAGAATTTTACAGACATGTTTGACATATTAGTCTGCAGCATTGTTTTTATGCAATTTTGTTTAGATAGATCTGCGTGAAAAGATAGATCAGTTTTTTTAATAGAATGCTTGAATCCACAGTAAGTAGTGTAAGCTGAAGGAGTGCTGTACTTGCTGCTGTATTTGTTGTCGCTGTGCTGCTAATAAACTTTGCTGATGTTGTAAGACAAGTTTCCGGCCCTTTCTTTGCTAAGCAGTTAGGCATGGTGTCATGATGTTCAATTCTGAGAGGACGTGCCGAACGGTTAAGGAAATCTTGTTGTCGTAGTTTTTGTTTACGGAATAGCTAAAAAGTTGTTTAGAGACAAATTAATAATAAAAGAAAAAAACGAAAAAAAAGTATTTAGAAAATGTGTTTTTAAGTTAGAAATTTGGAAGGTTCACACAATATTTATGCCAACGACAAATAAACAGATGGAAACCGACTTGACATGAAAAACATTACAAGCCACTTTTTCTTTTAAAAGGTTATTCAGACACTTAATACGATGTGTTGGGGAAAGTTTTCATTTTCGAAAACGAGCTCGATAGAGCATATAAAATGACGTTTAATCATATTTTAGGTGTTTGCTTTAAGAAAAGTTTTGTTCCATGTTACGGAATAAAAATGTTTACGATTGCGTGAGGCTGTTATTTGCTGCATTGAGAAGAAATCTAATACAAGGTTTTCTATTTTAATATGAGGGGGCAAAGGCCACTAAGATCACTAATAGCGACGTCTATCACGGCTGCGTGATCGTCGACGATCATTTGATCTATTCCGACGATGGTCCCGGTCACGTTCACTCTGACGATTCCGTTCTTTTTCTCGCTCTTTTTCGCGCTCCAATTCTCTTTGCTTAAGACGTTGCTTTTGTTCTTCTAAGCGTTTCTGTCGTAAAGCTTCTTTTTCAGCAATCTGCAGGATAAAAAACATAACCAGAAATAGAATTAACGATATATAAAAGTTAAGCGATCGGTGAAATAATGCTTATTTTCGCAATTCGGATTTGAAAAAAAAAATCAAAAAGAAGATTTAATTAATGGGCTCCGATTTTAGCTCCCTTTGAAAAAGTACTAAGACTTGCGGACATATTTCTGAATTCCACTCAATGTGATGTATGTAAAATCGAAGCTTTAGCTTGTCAGGAATAATTGCTTTTTAACAGAGGTGTGCAGTTAAAAATGTTAAAATTAGACTTCTGTGGCAATTTCATATTCATATAATTTCTCCGATTCTTAATTTTCAAATTGTTTTTAAGACGTTTGGAAATTTTTGAGCATATATTAAAACTTGATCTGTCCAAGTTTCAAACTAAGGCTTTATTTGCTGTGTGGGCGAAGGAGGTTACTGCAACTCCACAGTTTAATAAAGAGTACAACAAATGTAACATTTCAAAAGTTCAAAGATAATTTATTTACGAAATTCTCTCAAGAATGTTTTCACACATCAACTACTTCCTGCTCGTATGAAAACTGTGCTTTAATTAATCTAATATTCATATTTAAAAAAATCGTTTCATAAATTTTACCTGTTCTGGCGTTAAAGGTAACCAGTAAATACAAGGCGTGGCCTTAGTTTTGCGAAATAAATCGTCTAATAGTCTCAAAGGAGGATCGTTATCCTTCTTCTTTTGTTTGCGCACTATCATTTGAAAAATAAAAACAATAAATAAAATTTTTTATGGAAAGGGTCAAATGATTTCTTACCCGGTGTTAAACTTGTACTTCGTGGCTCACGCTCGCGGTCACGGCGCCTACGTTCTTTCTCACGCTCATTCCTCTCCGTCTCACGCAATCTTGAGCCTTCAGTTTCCCTGCTGCGTTCTCGACGTTTCTCGGCATCCTTGGTATTCTTTTCTCGCTCGAGATTCTCTTTTTTACCAACATCCCATTCACGCACTGGCCGGTTGCCCTTTAACAACAACTGCGTAAAAAATCATTTCGTTTAAATTTTATTGAAAATTACCTTTTTCTCTTCATCAGGACGCTCCCTACTCCAACCCGTTCCCATTATAAGATTGTCCTTATTAGTATCCTGACCAAATTTTGGACAATCCTCTTTGGTCGATTCAACCGCTTTTAACATATCGGGTTTCAAACCAAAATCGACGTTTAAACACTTTGGATTTGAGACAGGCCAACGTACGCCATGCAAGGCATGTCTCGTTTCGATGGCTTCACTGCGAACGTAAATAAAGACAGCTTTAAATAAATAATTAAATATTTACGAAATTGGACTTACTCTTCCGTTTCATATTCAACATAGCATTTAGATTTGATACGATCAATCCAAAAGCCATCTTCGACAATTTTCCCAGTTCGTGCTAATAAACCTTTTAACTGAAGTACTGTAAAGGGTCTTACTAAATTGGTAATGTATAAAACACTGCTGGTTTGGTTACGGGCTGGACTAGGTGAACGTTGCACAGAGACGGGCCCAACACCTGCTCCTGAAACCAATGCGGTCACTTTGTCGTTATATTGCTGTTGATTCTTCTGAATTTTGGCTAAAGGTTTTGAACTTTTATCCACCTTATCGCTGGCGTCACGACGGCGTTCCGGTTCTGGAGATGGCGACTTTTCACCCTCCTCACGTTCTGAATGAACCAATTCCTCCACTTCCGATGAAGACTCCAATTGCACGTCGCTCAACGGCACCGGATGAACGTCGGCAATCAAGGTCTTCAGCGAATCGGTGGAAATGGCCAGAACGGGTTCTTTACTCTCAGCGGCTTTCTTTGTAATCCAACGACGTTTGCGGGTGCGACCTGTATCAGCTGCTGCATTAGAGGTTTCATTAGTTTTGAGTGCGTCTTGAGTGTGGTTTACCTCCTCCATTTTGTTGGGTGATGATGTGCGTGAAAATGGTCTCTTATCCTTAACCCTATCAATGGCAGAACTTCCTTCATACTCTTGGCTAGCTTTTTTAGCATTTTTATCCTCTTCTTTATCGGCCTTATTTGGATTCTCCTGCGCTTTAGCATTCATTTCAACAATTTCCGGCTTTTCAACTACCTCGCCCTCCTCGGGTTCGTCATCTTTCTGCGATTTTTCCTTCGAAGGAGACTGTTTTGCTGGCGGACTATTACTTCGCGATTGCGGTGTGTTATCGCGTGTGTGCAGTTTTACTTCATCTTGATCATCCCTATCATCTTCTTTATCTTGTTCATTTGGTGTTTCATGTTTTTTATTTCCTATTTCAGCTGATTCGTGGACATTTGTTCTAACGATATTTTCTTCCTCCAATTTAATTTCAGCCATACTTTCACTTTCACTTTCCTTTACACAATCAACAGGAACGTTAGAAACTTGTTCCTTTTTTATATTTTCTCTGTCCATGCGTTCATTCTCATATCTGTTTTTTTCATTATCTGTCTTCCCTTCGCTTTCATCAATGTCTGTGGTGTTTACAGTTCCATTCTCTTCTTCTGGTATAGGTTTAATTTTTACGTCCGGACTCAGCGCCCGGTTATTGCGAGTACGCTTAATAGAACTACAACGCTCTTTCACAGGAGTTCTATTGCGAGAACTACGTCTACGCCTATTCTCCATACGTTCATCGCTGGAATCTGTTGTGCGATCTAATTCCATCTTAATAGAATTTTCTGATTTCGAGTCCGCACCAGCGTCTGTGACTTTATCGTCTTCCGACATTGAAGGCGATTTTCGGCGCCTACCTGCACGACGTGGTGTCGGAACTGGTGAAGACACATCCGTAGACTTTCTTCTTTCACTTCTTCTACGCATTTTTAATATACACTTCACCAAATACAATAATTCAGTATGCTTTTCTTCAACTATTGAAATAAATTTTGATATTTGCTCCACGTAATTTCTAAAATGTTCGCGTTGATACAGACGATTTTTCAGCAACTTTTAGAAAATTCAATTACTGCTTACAAGCGAGAGGAACCATATTTTTTCACAGAGCATGTTCAGCATAATGTTTCATTCGTTTTGATGTTACGGTATTACCAGTTGAAATCAACATAAGAGAAAACGAACATATTAAGGAATATGGGGAAAGACTTTTTATACTTCAACACATAAAATCTTTGTTCGCCTACCGCGCCGCAAATAACAAATCCGCAAAACGCCGCGTAATTGAGGATGCAAAGGTAAAAAAATCGATGGCAATGGTAAGTAAAGTAGAGAAGTAAAAACGACGAAACCATAACATATATATATAAAGAATGTGGACTTTGAAGGTAAAAATATGAAGATAATAATATATTGTACAAATCAATAATGGTAGTCTTATAATATACAAAAATATTTAATTAAAACACTATAATGTAAAAATAAAATTTGAAAATAATTTTCTTAATTTCTTTCCTTCCTTTTTTTGCAACGTATAGTGGCATGTGTTTACTTGTTTGTTTACGTAAATACGTACGTGCAGCGAATTAGGGCGGTACAGCGCATTCAAAAGGAAGTACAGCGAATTCAGGGATGTCCAGCGAATTCAAAAGGAGGTATAGCGAATTCAGGAAGGTAAAAAAGAAAACATATGAAATTGTTTACAAATCAAAGAGAGAATTTAAAAGAAAACATATGAAAAATGTTTTTCTTCAAGATTTTTACAAAATTTTTTAGTGAAAAGTTTAGTAATTTATGAAGCTTCATGTATAAAAATTTCCAGGTGTGCGCTGTAATGTGTTCTACTTAAATTTCAAAATGAGATAAGCGAGCATTTTATAAATATCGACCTCGAGTTTTTTATTTTTTTGGATGTTGGGCTGGAATTGACTAAGCCAATAAGAAGTGCGGCTTATATGTTTACGTGGAATGGGCAACGATACATTTTTGGCGTTAAACACTGCTTTTTTAAATAGGCAGCGCACACGTTCCTTAAAAATTGACCCAATTGTGGCATCTGTTCTTAGACTAAGGTGTTATTAAATACAGGCGAAATAATTTTTAAGTAAATTGCAAAAAAAATTATTTATAATACCAAAATCATGCTGTGACTAATTTTTTCTTTTCCGACTTTGCTTCCATGTAATATTAATATATGTACTTTTTTTTTGAATATCATTTTAATTATATTCCCGGTAATATGAAAAGACAACAGAAATCCTGCTTTGGTTTGTAAACGTCAAAGTGTAGTTCAATCGGTCGGTGTGGTTTTGTTCATTAAATTGTTTGTTTTTTTAATGTAAAGTTTTTTTGCAATGCGTGCGGCGATTTGGCGGTCAGCTTTTTGGTTAAGAAGCCAAAAATGTCAATTCCGGATAAAATATTACAGGTCGGTTACTTCAAAATCAATGATTGTGGACATAGATGAAAGTGATCAGGATTTGAACCATTATTCAGATTTTAAAACTCTTCTTAAAACTAAAGGAATACCGACTAAAGATGGTCACACGTGTTTGCAAGTATCTTGTAGAATTTGTGCAAGCGCTGAAACGGCCTGGGCATATGTAAATAAGCGCAGCGGAGCTTTTATGTGCCCAAGCTGTAATGTAAAACTTCCTCTAGCTGCGGTAAAGAGCGCTTATGAGAAACGAAAGAAAATTGTGGATCACCAACAGGAACGGAAGAAAGAATATATGACGAAATGTACAGATTGCAGTCCCGTGTCATACGATGTATGCGAGAGCTTGCACATCAGTGGTTTAAAACAAGTGGACTTTGAGTTATTAGGAGCTGCTTACGACAAAAATATGAATATTTTACAATTTCCTTTAAAAAACGCTAATAGTCGATACGTAGGTGAAAAGTGGCTTTTCTTAACCAATGGTAATGAAGAAACCCATTGCGACAACAATACTTCCGGTTTGCTAACACATTGCGCAGGTGACAAACAAAAAGCGGAAAAAGCTATAGTGGTGTCACGGTGTGTGGATTTCTTAGCATTGATAGCTCAGCGATTAGAAACCCGTGTGTATAAATTATAAAGCAATTTTGTAATCAAAACTTTTTAGTTTTTCCCTTTTAGACTCCATTGTATGTCTACCTCACGGTCTAAAATCACTTCCTCAGGAATGTCTACCAGGCTTGGAGCAGTTCAAAGAATTGATATTATGGTTCAAATATGACTCTCCAAGTTGGGATATAGGTAAGAATAGAATAAGGTTGTTGATATGAAAACGAAGGGATCGCGATTTAGTCATTTTTCACATTTGTATTATAACAACTAAATATTTTTAAGTCAAAATTATCAAGGAAATTTTTATAATATGCAATTTTAAATGGATTCGATATTTTAAGGTAAGATGTTTGCCAGCAAAATGGGAGAGAAGCGTTGTCGTCTTATAAGGCCCACTGATATGGAGCCGTCGCCGTTTGAAACTCAGCGGAAACGCTACAATGTACATCACATACTCCAACGTGCCACGGCAGTACGTCATCCGTCCATTACCACTTTCAGTGGTCTTCGGAACGGTATTCTGAGTGAATTGCAAAATATTGAAAAAGTGCACGGCGTCAAGTGGAAACGTTTTCCCATTTTAAATAAACTTTTGAAAGGTCATCGTAAAGGAGAACTGACTATCTTAACCGGACCAACGGGTTGCGGCAAAACGACGTTTATGAGTGAGTATTCTTTGGATTTAGCTTTACAGGGTGTTTCGACATTGTGGGGTTCTTTCGAAATCAGAAATTCTCGTTTGGCCGTTACCCTATTGCGTCAATTTGTTGGCTACTCTTTGGAAAAAAGGCTGCATGAATTTGAATTTTGGGCTACCGAATTTGAAAAGCATCCAATATATTTTATGACGTTTCATGGACAGCAACCACTCAAGCTAGTTTTAGACGCTATTGAACACGCTCATTATGTTCATGACATTAACCACGTCATTATTGATAATCTGCAATTCATGATGGGCATGTCTTATCGTGTTGACAAGTTCTGGGAGCAGGACAACATTATAGCTGCTTTTCGCTCTTTGGCTACCAAACGCAATGTCCATGTTTCTTTAGTTATGCATCCTCGTAAAGAACGTGACGATGGCGATTTAACCACTAACTCCATTTTCGGGTCTGCCAAAGCTACACAAGAGGCTGACAATGTTTTGATTATACAAGACAAACGCTTAACTTCAGTGAGCGGTAAAAAATACTTGCAGGTGGTTAAAAACCGCTACAGCGGAGATTTAGGGATAATGCCGCTGGAATTCAACAAGGAAGCCTTAAGTTATGCCAGCTCTGCAAAAAAGAAAAAAAAAGAGAAAGACAAAGAGAAAGAGAAGATTTCGACTGAAGACGTCTTGCCAAAATGTCCTGCGGAATAAATGTCATTTCCAACTTTGATGGAATACTTGCAATTTTTTTAGGATATTATTTTTTAGAAATTACAATGAAAATTATTTTTACATTATATTTACATTACATTAAAATATTGCTAAGAACTAAAATTTTAATTACATGAAATACAAAAAAAAACCTATGTCGAACTTTGCTTGTAATTTTTAACATTCATTAATTTTTTTCCACACATGGCGCAAATCGCTTTTTTGTATGCACATGATTGACAGTAGTGTGAACCGGCTTGATGTACTTTTTGTCGGCAAATTCTTTATATTAAAATGAAACAGAATTATAACTTGCCGAAAAATGCTACCGAACAAAGTATTACCTGCATGGAACTTTTCCTACGGGGTTAAATCTATCTTTAGCGGAAGTTAAAGCTTTATTTTCGTTAATTTTTCTCGGAGTGCCTGTTTTCCAAGGATCTGGCACGGCGATCTTGGCTAGCTTTTGTTCACATTTTTCACAAACCATTATTTCTAATATTTATTTTTTATTTCGACCTTCTTCTTTACAAGAAACATTCATTGCGCGACAATACACTGGTAAAATATGTTTATTGCTTTTAATGTCTCAAAAGATGCTTCTGATGATGCTTATTTATATGACGATATTTGCAATTGGCAGTGCTTCAGGTAGAGTGGGATGTCGTCTTTTTTACTGGCAGCACTATCAGAATAAAGGTTTTGCGCGTTGCAACAAAAAAGAAAAGAAAACATTTTTCATTTTTTCTATATATTTTTTTGAAGAATATGTCGCAGTTTAAGTAAAAAGCTATAATTATCTGAAAAATATCGGGTGTACCATTATTGGAAATTAATTAAATTAAAAATGGTAAATTTCTATAAGCAAGCAATTGTTGAGATTTGCTGTAAATATAAAATGAATCGATTTTTTATTCATGGCTTGTACAATAACTACCCTTATATGGAAGTGATTTATTTCTTGATTTTTAAAGTTTCGTTTTTCTTTTGCATTCTATATAAATTTTTGTTTTAGTCAAAAAAAATGTCTCGCTACCCAAGCGATCGCAAAGTGTATATCGGCGATCTGGGTAACAATGCTCGAAAAAATGAGTTGGAACATGTTTTCAGTGCTTACGGTGCGTTGCGCAGCGTGTGGATAGCTCGGTCACCGCCGGGTTTTGCTTTTGTGGAATATGAAGATGCCCGTGATGCAGCTGATGCGGTTAGAGGTTTAGATGGGCGTACTATATGTGGGCGACGGGCCAGAGTTGAATTATCTACAGGTAAAAGCACCCGTGGCGAACGCCGAGGTGGAGGCGTAGATGGGCGTACTATATGTGGCCGACGGGCTCGAGTTGAAGTATCTACAGGTAAAAGTACTCGAGGTGGCAATGGTGAAAACAAATGCTATGAATGCGGTGATAGAGGTCATTATGCTCGAGAATGTCGCCGACATGGTCGTCCCAAAAGACGGTAAGTGTTTGCTAAAGCTCATTGAATTCTTAAGAATCATAGAAAAATGGGATATGGGTAATTTTTGGATTCTTAATGTTCCTTAAAAGAGTTTTAATAATATAACAATTAATGTGCTTCGAAAGTATCCTTGACGCGACATGTGTATGGCTTTATGAGAAGCCTTGTCTTTCCCTTGTGCGATTTTGTGGGACAATGTTTCAACTGAATATACGCTGCATTTTCCATTCGTAATTAGCCTAAAATATCGGGGGTGTATAACCGCAGACGTTCCTGTAAATTTCGGAGATATTAAAACTTAGTTTCTTTTTCTAAGAACCTAACAATTATTAGAATTAAGAATTTCGGGACTTGTAAGGGATGCAATAAACTCTGATCTGTACATAGTGCCGGAACAAAATGTACAATGTAGCCTATAGCTGGATATGCACATCGAGAAAAATTGAAATCATAACTGCGGCTTACTTGTTGCGAAAGACATACATATTGCACGCGCGGTTTCTATTTTTATGCAATTAGCCTTTTGATGGCTGTGAGCAAACTATCCCAATTTTGTCAGATAGAATCGGATTAATAGTCAGATAGGATCGGATTAAATAATTAAAGCTCGTATTGTTGTGTTTTGTTGAAAATGTACATTTTGGCTTCTCAAAATTTTGCTTTTTTTTTTATTAAAAATGGGAAAAATTTATTGTCTCATTTAAGTGAAGGTATTTTCAGTGCAAGCATTAGTTGCTTATTATGTGTAGTCATTGCGAAAATTATTAAATCCACTTCCACAAATTAAGCACACAGAAATGGTTATGGTTATAATTTTCTATGAGAAGTTTTTTTTTGCAAATGGTAAAAATTTGGCCGGCCTATATATATTCCCAAATTGAAAACTTTTCTCTATATTGACTGTTGTGAGGTTTTGAATGGAAATTTGCTTGTATTACACAGTAGCATCATATAACAGTTAAGTATGTGGCAACGCCGAAAATCTTAAATGTGAAGTGCTTGAAAATCATTGCTTATCGTGACATCCAGAGGGCTAGTCTCTTTTCGCACGTGCTTTTTTTCTCTCTTTAAATCCGTCATTTTGGATTTATGAAAACATACTATACTGCCCACGTATGGCGTGAAATTATTTCGCTTTTAAGCAATTTTAGTAAACGCAGGAAGTGATTTTTTTTCTACGTATAAAAGAAAAAATAAAATAAAATGTTTGTTTTGTATGAGACACCGGCAGGATACGCCATATTTAAATTGTTAGATGAGAAAAAGTTAAAAGAAGTGGATAACTTATATCAGGAGTTTCAAACTCCGGACAGAGCCAATAAATTGCTGAAATTAAAACACTTTCAAAAGTTCAATGATACCACAGAAGCCTTGGCTGCTGCCACGGCTGCGGTTGAGGGTAAAGTGTCGAAGCCCTTAAAAAAAACCCTTAAGAAATTGTTTGGTGATGAAGTGCAAGAATCGCTTCTTGTGGCCGATGCAAAGTTAGGTAATGCCATTAAAGATAAATTTGCTGTGCAATGTGTTTACAATACCGGAGTTCAGGAATTGATGCGTTGCATTCGCCAACAAGCAGACAGTTTGTTAGGTGGATTACCCAAAAAAGAAATGACTGCTATGGCGTTAGGTTTGGCGCACTCACTATCACGTTACAAATTAAAGTTTTCCCCAGACAAAATTGACACCATGATTGTACAAGCTCAGTGCTTGCTAGATGATTTGGATAAGGAGCTTAATAATTATATAATGAGAGCACGTGAATGGTATGGTTGGCATTTTCCGGAATTAGGAAAACTAATCACCGACAACATTGCTTTTGTAAAAACCATCAAATTGGTGGGTACCCGTGACAATATGGCCGTCGCCGACCTATCAGATATATTGCCGGAGGATGTGGAGGAGAAAGTTAAGGAAGCAGCCGAGATTTCAATGGGTACCGAGATATCCGAAGATGACACAATTAATATACAATGCTTATGTGATGAGATTTTATCAATTAGTGAATACCGCACCCATTTATACGATTACCTCAAGGCTCGCATGATGGCTATGGCCCCGAATCTGACAATTCTAGTGGGAGAGACAGTGGGTGCTCGTTTAATTGCTCATGCCGGTTCTCTGATTAATCTTGCTAAACATCCTTCGTCCACGGTGCAAATATTGGGCGCTGAAAAGGCTCTATTCCGTGCCTTAAAAACCAAAAAGGACACACCAAAATATGGCTTAATATTTCACGCTCAGTTGGTAGGACAAGCAAGTTTAAAGAATAAAGGCAAAATATCGCGTTCTTTGGCAGCCAAGGCTTCGTTAGCTACGCGCGTTGATGCTTTTGGTGAAGAGGCCACCTTTGAATTGGGTGCAGCCCACAAAGTTAGACTGGAAGCTAGACTTCGCCTATTAGAAGAAGGTAATTTGCGAAAACTATCCGGTACAGGGAAAGCGAAAGCAAAATTTGAGAAATATCAAGCAAAAAGGTATGTATAATTTTGGAAATTTTTGATTTTGTGCTAAATTCGTGATGATAATTAAAGGTTTCGCAATGGTCGGATGCTATATTGCTAAAATGACGAGAAACCTTGGCTGTCTGAGTTAAATAAGTTTAGCACAGAGTCATAAAGAAACTTTATCTAGAGATTTGTATTAATTTTATATAAAATTGTAACTTATAGCGAAGTTTTTACCTATGATCCTGGAGCTGATAATACTTTGGGCTTGGCGAAGAAACGAAAACATTCAGACGCTGCAGAATGCAGTAAATCTGCAAAAAGTCAAAAAATTGAACCTGAAGATGTAGCAGTGGAAGCAGAAAAATCTCCTGAGACAGAGGAGTTAAAATCTGAGAAGAAAAAGAAGAAGAAAAAAAATAAAAACAAAGATCAAGATACCACTCTAGTTGCTGAGGTAGACACGCCAGAACCTTCGGGGACACCGGCTAAAAAGAAAGTTAAAAAAGATAAAGATGTACCTGTGGAGTCAGACTGAGCTGGCATCTACATCTTTTTATTGTTCATCTTAGTCTTATATAAGTCGATAATACCTTAAGTTTATTTTTGTATTAGTCATAAAAAAAAATAAATGAATTAACACCTACAATAATTTTTAATGCCGATATAATATGATATATACGACCACATCGTAACACTTTTATATATTCTTATATTGTTTTCATTTACTAATTTATTTTTATTATTAAATCTTCGTAAACAGTTACTCGCGCAGTCGCTCCCGCAGCGCCTCAAGAGGTCGCAACAGGTCGTCGCACTCACGTTCGGTATCACGTTCGCATAGCCGTAGCCGTTCTGCTTCCGCTTCAAGAGAAGTACGCAAAACCACCCGAGATATTTATGGTCGAGGCAGAGAGAATGGGCGTGAGAATGGTGAAGCACGCTATAGCGAAGACGAGCGCAATGGTGGTGGCCATTCAGCTTCACCCAGACGCCGTTATGCAGATGACTCACCTTCACCAAAACGTAGTTCTCACTCGAAACGAGTGCGATCCGAATCGCGTCGACATGGTGGTGGAGGAGGTTCTTCCATTTCGCGTTCTCGCTCAACTTCTCATCGAGATTAGCAGAAAACTGACAAAAGCTTTTTAGCAGCTTATGTGTAGTAAACAAATTTTTTTTAACAGATCTTTTACCATGACTTCACGCATACATTAATAATATTAGGAGCAGCCATTCATATGTCGTCGGCTACTCCTTTTAAAACCTTTAAGATAAAAATTATGCGAATATTCAATAATTCTCAAAAAACTTGTTCATTGTATTTAAGTATTATAACTTTTCGTTTGGTCTTTTCCTAGCTAGAAAGAGAGATGGAAGAAAACAAGAAAATAGAACGAGCACAGACATCTGAATTAAAACAATTTTCCAATGAATGCAATTTTTTCCTTCTCTTCATTATCGAAAGATTTTGTTTTTCGTTTTCAGAAATAAGTATCTGAATTTGTATAATCGCGTCCGCTTATGTTTTTAGACCTGCGACCCACTAACTCGATTTTCAAAAGCTCAGAAACGAATTAATTTTAATCACTACAGAGAAAGAACAGACCAGCGGAATTCCAAAGCGCCAGTTATTTCATAACAAAATGTCTAAGGGTTGCTTTGAGCTTTGCAATAATCCCTAAAGGGAAATCAAAAATTTTGGTTTGCATACGCATTATAAGCAAAAGCTCGACATTTATGAGATTAGAAAAGTTATAGTGCAAGATTTCAAATAAGATGAGCCGGATATTTTTTGTATTTTATAAAAATTTAATTTCTAAGCAATGAGGAAGGTTGGGAAAACATCGCGATGACAATGTTTTCCGTTTTCAGCTACTAACAAGGAATGCCATAAGACTTGATACTCGTCAACCTTTGCAATACCCTTAAAGTACACATATTTTTGATCGTTGTGCGAGTTCGAATAAATTGACTTCAGTCATATGTGGTTAACTATTGGTATGCTCCAAATTTGACATGTGAAATCGATGTTAGACTAAATTTCATAAATTTAAAGTGCAATAACATCAAAATACTGCATATTATGTTCGGAAATAGATCTGCACAAGTTCTGTTTGCGAAACTGCCCAACATCACACAAAATTGTCACAAAAGGTTAAGCGAGCTTTCTATGTCTTCGCCTTGCCAATTTTATTTTGTATTATTAACGCGACGTAAAAGATTGCTTGGAAATTGTTTAAATAAAAAAAGAAAAAAAGAAGATGGAATGAGAATACTTAACCGACACGACTGAAGAAGTGATCGTAATACATGAAAGGTTTTTGCTCAATGCGAGATATGCTGTTTATTCAAATCAATATGTCTATCAGACCCATCTGTCTGCTTTTTAACTCCTAAAGCTAAGTAAACTGAAATAAGTATAAAGAAGTTGTAATATGTCTGTATGTATGTAATGTATGCACACTAATTAAATTCGAAAATGATTTTATTTCATTCGTACGTCCATAAAAGTTCAAAGACTGAAATAACCTTCTCGAGAGTGAACGAAGGTATCAACTGCAACAAATTTCTACCCAAAATTTATTATGTGCACGATGTAACAAAAGCTAGGACTGCATGTCGTGCATGTATCGAATAAACTGACTGTTTTCATTCGCATATTTTATAAAAAAAAAAAAAAAAAAACATATATTCCTTCCGGTACGAAGCGGATGCCCCAAATTTAGATAACTTTCGACAAGAGGGTGGGTGCGGCAAGATTCGTCCAAAAGTGAATATTGTTTTCTCCTTTGTTTTATTAATTTCATTTCATTATTTGCGAAAAGTATTTAAAGAAAATTTTAAGCATTTCGTATATCCTTCATCAGATTTGTAGAATTTTGAAACAATATATTTTCTACTTTATTTGTTAATGTTCCATTATCAGCATCAAAGCATTATAAGCATTAAGCCCATATACTCTTTCTTTTTTTTATTATTTTTTTTTATTTTAAAGATATTTTCAAATTTTTCGATATATAATAAGTTATTTGAATAAAATTTTTTTTGTAAAGTATGTTTTTAAAGGATTTTCCGTTTTTTTTTTTTTTGACTATGAAAAGTTCAAAAAAAGATTTTATAGTTTTTATAGGTTAAAACATGTATACGTACAGTTTTATTTTTTCCTCCCTATTAATTGTAATTTAAATTAAAGAATGCGCATCTCCACACTATAAAAGTTGTGGTATGTGTGTGAAAAATTGCATTATAATATATTTAAAATAAACTATATAAATATATAACTAGTATTTCCAGAAAAAAAATTTTTTTTTTTTTGATTACTGGGTACTGGATTTAAATATAGAAGAAAAATGACGCCCTTGAATATTTTAATGACTTTATTTATTAAACCAAGTTTTTAGTGAGTTTGTTTTTCGTAGCAAGAGGTCCTATGAATAGTTAGATTGGATTATGTCAATGATAGAATCGCGCTCCTGGCACGATTTTTGGCTAAACAGCCAGCTTTTTCATTGCTATCCATTGGGGAACGCTCAGGAACGCCCTATTAGGTGTACTTCGTTGCTCTTTCGCAATTCATTCAGAATGTCAAGACACTCGTGGATGTCATTTTGTGAGATTTCATTGTCTTTAGCGTGGCCTGACTATCGAGTGGGGCCAGCAAGTTCTCTGCTGGATTGCCTCCTTGATTATTCAGACTTTTATACTTAGTCGCTTTTTCAGTCAGATGTTCCATATGAAGATCCGCTTTAGGGCTTTATCAAATTTTACTTCCAGATATTTTGAGCCACGTATATGGGTGAAAGCAGCGTTATTTAGGGTGATATTTTTCAACCAAGCGTGTTTTTTTCTGTAGGCGGTTGTTATGCGTTTATGTGGTTTCTTAACCAGGCTTCCCTTATGAAATTATCTAACATTCTTCGATCTCTTTTGAGAAGAAAGGAATTAACGCTGATGAATGTAAATGATGTTGGCTCTCCCTTATTTTTCCACTCTGCCTTAGGTATAAAAGCCGCTTTTCCTTCCTAGCCACAGATGTCCCGTCAATTCTCCCTGTCACTTGGTCCCTTGCTCTACGAGAACCCACGAAAGTGGAGCGAAAGATCTCCTTCGGATTACCTGTGTAATCTCCGAAATATACGAATACGAGCACTTAATGAGAACAAGTAAGAAAGCTATATTGGGTCGCGACCGAATTTTTTATACCCCTTACCGTGATCACAAAAAAGAGGAAAATAACTAAATTTTCATACTCTACAATTTTGGTTGGGCGCGGTTGATGTTTTCCATTTTTAGAATGAAGGCGGAAATTTATATCGCGAATGTGTTGTACTTTACAAATAACATGCAAAATCCACGGAAAACAATCACGGAGCTTACAACTATTGTTACATAGACGTGTGGGCGTGTATAGGCGTGTTCTTTGGAATGTTTGGATCAATTTTAAATTCGTTTGCAAATTTGTAGGTATCTTTCTAGATATCTAGATATCTTTCGCTGCGCGAACGGGAGAATGTTTACCACAGATACTACACAGCTAGGCACACAGATAGGAGGATAGATGAACACAGGGACATGCTTAGGTGCATTCGGAATTTGAAATTGGCGAAGAATTTACACTTTAAGGGATATTTGAAGCTTGCTTCTATGCATCATAAAAGTTTTGAAAAAAAAAGACGGTTATGACACTATAACATAAAGTAATATTGCCCGATTTTTTATAATGTAATACAGCATCGACCATAGATTAACGATAAAATTTTTGCAAATTTTTTTGTTGTAGTTTACGAGTAATGAGCAAAACATCAATTTTTTATTCCCTTTGAAAAACAGTGGCGTCCTCAGTTTGACCGATTTCGCCCATTTTCAATGCTAACCTGCATACAAGAGCTTCTGTCAAATTTGAAATTGATAGCTTCATTTTGCGGTCATACATTACGAAGGCAGACCGACGGATAGACGAATATGCTTAAAGCGATTCAGAATTTGATGCTGATCAAGAATATGTATACTTAAAGGGGGAGCAGCTTGTGGTATTGAAAACGTTGAATACACCCCTCATCCTACGGTAATAAAAACGTAACTGATTTAACGCCATTGAAAGAAAATCATTGGTTGAGTAGTTGAAAATCGATATACCACGTTTTCCCCTTTCGAGTCTGTCGTTCGGCGCAAAATGCTAAGGGCAGCTGCCTTTTACGGATTTTAAATGGACAGTACGTCGACGGTAATCGGAAAATTGCATATTCGATCTTCATTACTTTTGTCGTTTATTTGAAGAAATCTGCTGCCGAAGTCCACTAAACAGATTCAGAAGCTTATGGCGATGCTTCTCCATTATACGTTACTGGCTGGTTGTTGGTTTTGCCCTCAGCGGTTTAAAAGCGGCGACACGAATTGACTAAAAATGCTATTTTTTAGCCACTTGTTCCAAGAGTAGCCAAGGATACACTGCGGCAGCTCCAATCGGAAGTTCTGTCACGCCCAGTGTACTAACCAGACATGGCGCCACCTGATTATCACTTGGCCGGCAGGCAGCTTCGCAAAACTGAAGAAGTGCGAAAATGGGACAATGATTGGATCGCTGCCTAACCAATATAAGTTCTTTGGACACGATATCGTCATGTTGCCAAAAAGACGGTAAAATCTTGTAGAAAATGATGGATAATATTTTGATTAGCATACATAAATAACATACTACATTTTTGCAAGCACCTAATGTATCACTCTTAATAAAATGGACACTTTTATTTCTTTAATGTGGAGAATTAATTACGGGAGCGCTAGAGTAAGACGACGATGTAAAATGATTGTAAGGTCCTAAATTGAAAGTGGTTAGGAAAGGCTATACACTAACAACAACTAAAAGTTATTCCGACTTCGGTCCAATAACTGGGGAAGAGATTCCTTTCGTATATTGTCAAAAAAGCGCCTTAAAACTGATCTAATCTATAAAGAGCCTGACGGATTGTGCGGCTTCCCCTTCCTCTTCTTGAATTGTATGAAAATTTACTTTGTGCGTGTTCATTAACGTAAAATAAATCCATAAATAAAATATAAAATGTCATTAAGCAACCTCCAGCCAACATTATAAAAAAGCAACTTTCAGTCTCCTTAAGTTAAAGCAGTGAAGACACATCGCGGTCAATAATGTTTTTTTCGGTGAAGGAATACCGGGTTTGCATTATCACTTATGAAACTTATAGCTCCTGCTCTCTCAATGTTTTGCTATTTATTAAGAAATCTTTAGACACAAATGTTCGCTTTCAAGAAAGAGTAGAGAGCTTGCGATTTGCTTGCGATACTTTTTTTGAAATTTATTTTATACCAAACAATCGTAGTCGTATTATCATCAATATTCACTTGTACGAAAGCCACAATTTTCCTCCGTCCCATAAGAAAATATTATTATTAAGTTTGAGTTAAAAGTGTTCCGCTTCTCTTTACTGAATTTTTTTCGCTTGGAAATTCTTTTGCAGTGTTTTTATATCCTACAACGCATGCGGCGCATAGGCATTTTAAACTTGCACGGATGTATGTAACAGTCAGACGGGCTTGAGATTGGCCCGCTGTTTATTACAGTGGTCAATTCAGAATCATTTTCTAAATCGATCTAGACTTTGCTGTCCATCTTGTTTACTTGCGTTCAACTTACAAACAGCAATTTTTGAAATATTTTGATAAAATTTCGTATACTACTATGGTTTACCCCAAGGACAAACACTCTTGAAAATGGTTTGGATCGTACCACTTTTTTCACCACGTCCCATACAACAACTTATTTTGAAAAGCCGTTATATGACTAATTGTATTAAGCAAAGTGCTGTAGGGTATTGAATGATGGACCGGATCCTGCTAAAGTGCTTTTACTTGTTTACACATTGAAATCAACGACAAAGGACATAGTATCCTTTATTGAGAGGGTAGCATACGGTTTTACTTTCTATAAAGCTATTAATAATTGAAATTTGAACGCATGTCTCTAACTTGGGTCCACCAATGAATGTTGAAATATGCCTTATACACCAGGGACGCATTTACAACTAGATGATGGGCATTAAACATTTCTTAAAATATTATTGTATAATTTTATGAAAATATTGTTTTATTACTTTTTCTTTCTTAAACAATTTATATAATAAAATAATCCACTTATGAAAACAACATTTTTACCGATGCTAGAAAAGTGTGCTTTTTCTTTTAGGTAAAACAAAAAATGAAACAACTATTATAAATTTTATTGATTGTTTAAAACCTTTTAATATAAAAAAAAGAAAAAAAATTGATTCCAAATGTTGTCAAGTGATGTGAAAGCAAAATGAAAGCGATAAGCAGAAAATCGTGGAGTAAATGAATAACTTTATTTACGTAATTTTTAAAATTTTTCCTTCTCTTTGATCCTTTTTTTTTTTTTCTTATTCTACGCATCTATAACAACTGTTTTCACTTTTGCTTGGAGTTTTATTTTAAAATTACTTTACCCAGATAACAAAACATACTCTTTTGCTTTGATTCTGTTTCTTCTAAAATTAACATAGATATGCTTAAGTACATATTAAGTAATTGTAAGCGTAAATCATTTTTATTTTTTCAATTAAAAAAAACTTGAACGGATAATGAGGTATAAATTCGGAGAAAAGGTAAAATATTGAAAAAATATTATTATTTTTATTTCTAGTAATATGATTATTATTGTAATATTTTGATTATAGATTATAGACACAAATCTTTTTTTTTATGCTCTCTATTCGATTTATAGTATTTTTCTTTATTTTTACTAAATCTTAAAAAAGAAATCACATGATAAACATAGAAACTGATTTTTCGGTTTTGAAGAAAAGAGTTTTCACAAAATTTTCTGGTATTTTTTTTTGTTTTTCTTTTGTTTTCGTTTTTCTATTACTTATTTATGGAAAACATATTGTATTTGTTGTGTTTTTGCTACATCTTTAACAGTCCATGGACTGTTAAATAGGTTTTTGTTATTTTGCATTGATATTATTGTGCTTAAGATCCGATTTCGGTAGTAAAGGTGTTGTGACCACCGCTTTATCACCGCCCCCACCACCGTCATTACAGATATATTCGTGGGTATTTAAATCGCTGTTATTGGCCGCAGCCTCTGAAGTTAATAGACTACTCATAGATATAACTTCATTAATTTCGCCGCTATTGCTCGCCTGCGAATTTTGTTGCGTCACTGTCGCTGCTATACTTCGACTTTGCTGTGAGAAATCCTTATAAGAATGAAACGAAAATCACTGTAGATTATGCAACAGAATTGTCTTTACATTTTGTGACTTACATTTAATGACGGTGACGCTGTATTGCTGGCGGTTAAGACCATTGAACCTTTGCGCAAATTTTGGCTTCCGCGAAAGAACTGTTGTTTATCATCTTCATGTAGGGAATGCAACAGCTGCAATGTTCAAAAAACATTAAAATGTGTATTGTGAAGCGAACACTATAAATTCATAATTTTCAAAATTTTATCCCCACCACCCCAGGATGAGAGCAAGGAAAAAAAAACGCTTCAAAAAAGCGTGAAAATTTGTTTATCTTTATATTGTAGACAGTAGATGCTTCGCGCCTTTT
This sequence comes from Glossina morsitans morsitans, assembly GCA_001077435.1. Taxonomy (NCBI): domain Eukaryota; kingdom Metazoa; phylum Arthropoda; class Insecta; order Diptera; family Glossinidae; genus Glossina; species Glossina morsitans. The sequence continues at coordinate 21,035 of CCAG010014241.1, forward strand.
AGCTTATTCGACTGATTGTCTGCATATTATTGACATTTTCACACTGAAAAAAAATAAGGATAGAAAGTTTGGTACCCATGCCATGGGTATCTACTCAGTAAAGAAGGCAAATGCATTCAAAGCTGTTTATCAAAAGTCGTAAAAAAAAAACTACCGCTTATAGACCTAGGTGGTGGGTGTTAACGAGAAGTCAATATTATCATTTTCTTTTCTTAATTAAAAACAGTTTATTGCAATTTATTATTTAAAGAATTCTTTTACCTTTTTTCATAAAAAAATCAAATATATTTTGAAAAAACTTGATTGATTTCATGGTTCATTGTGAACTTGATTTTCGAAGCGTAGCACTTTCAGAAAGTGTAATTTCAGAACTGCTATAGTATCGAAGATTTCCAGCATTTTCATAATTTTGATAACTGTCACGTGTAATTTCAGAACTGCTATAGTATCGAAGATTTCCAGCATTTTCATAATTTTGATAACTGTCACCATTTTCTTCATTATCATTCTTATTCTCATTCTCATTTTCATTCTCATTCTCATTTTCATTCTCATTCTCATTTTCATCATCTTCAACTTCACTTTCAATTTTCTCGATTTTTTTCCTTTCACCTAACATCAACTAAAATTATAAATTATGTAATAAACAACACAATTCAAAATATATATTTTTGATTGCATGACATGATGCCACTAATATAAAATCTAGACTGTAAACATATTTTCGTATATTCACTTCCTTTACTTAAAAAGAAGAAAGATATTTGGCTTATATACGAGCGCTAATCTTGCGATAACCAGAACTAAACCGCATAAAAGAATGCAAGTCCGAAAGCTAAATGAAAACAGCTTTAGGAAATATTAGTAATGCGTTGAAATTTTTAACGATAAACCTGACGCGCAGAAGAAAATCATTATTGCGATACAAATTAACTAAATATGGATATAAGATCTGTTGATATCTTCAGTTTGTCAGAACAAGTAAAAATATACTAGTCAGTGACAGCCGATCATTACATACCCAATACCACTTCGCTTCATACAGTTACCCATAATGCCTTATATTTTTTTATCTTCTATATCTTTTCAAAGCAAGGCGTTATTTGAGAAGTGGTCGAAAAAGTGGTCAAAGCATGTGGTGCACTAAATTTCGTTGAGATTACTCAAAATTGCGATCTGTACGTTAATTACAAAAATAGGTGGACGGACATCAACCGATAGGACAGACACATAAGTTAAGATTGATTCAGAAAATCAATCAGTAAAAGGTGGATGGGTGTCTCTCAAGTACTTTTGGGTGTTTTGTGTACATCCCCACAAAGTTAATATATCCTGCACCATAAGTAGGGATATGGGGCATACAAATTTTCTTCCTTGAATACAGGCAGATTTTGATTTCGTACAACTATGGTGGCTTTTGTAACTGCTAGGCGAACTCGAAATCAGTAAACATGAAATAAAAAACTCGTATTGCCATTTAATTAGCGGTTATTGTGTTGCTATTTTACTGGCAAAATAAGAAAAGATATTGTTAACGATAATTTGCACGTAAAGCCTGCACATTATCCAATACTTAGATCTTTCGTTATGCATTCCTATTTTTGGATCTCTCACGATAATAAATTAAAAACACGCGTTACCGTGTTACGAATCTTTGCTGACCTACCTTTTCTACCTCAGCATCAAAGTCGACTGCATATGAAGTGCCAGATTTTCGCGTTTTTTCCAGTAACGTGGCCTTTTTGGCAGTTAAATATAAGTTACGTTTAATGGCAATATAAGTGACATCGGTAAGAGCGCGTACTGAATAGTCGGGTATAAAAGTTTGCCGAACTTTCGGATTTTCTAAATTCAATGACTGCAACGAACCCTGTTGCGAAGAAGACTCTATAAAAGAAAAATATGTTTATCTGGGAAAAAATTTCAAAAAATGTGGAGCCTAATAATGTAAATATAGCCTAGATTAGACCAAGAAATCTGGTATGAGATGAATAGATGAGTGAGTTAGATGAGATCATATTAAGGGCTCAACATTTGCTAGAATACGTAATATAAAAACGTAGTTTTCAAGAGTTTCTAAGTGCTGTTCTGAAGTGTTACAAACTGAACTACAAAATTACTACATTTTTTTTTTTATCGTCTACTGGAGAACGTAAGAATAATAGTTTATGGCGTTTTCTTTACTTACCTACAAGAGCAACAGGTACTAACGCTTGAGTACCAAAGTAAGTAAAAGGTCCGCCTTCGAAAAGCAAGCTTTCTTTACCCGCTCTGACCTCAACACGACCTTCCAGAATAAGTACAAAGTAGTCAGCAGCTTTACCCTGCTGGTAAAGGAATAGGGACGGATCGTCTTTTTCTTTACCTTTACACTTAATGTTAAATATAATGTTTTGATTAAGTAAGCGCCGTAAAATGGCCTCCGATATAACATCGTTCCGGAAGGCATCAACCGCTAAAATTTTGGGTAATACCGACTTATTGAAATAAAAATTTGCTTACTAAGTAGCTGTATGCTACTTACAGGTGCTTAAGTACTGGAATGTGGCCAAGGCCAATTGTGGTGAAATGTGTATTGTTTGATGTTCCTTACGTTCCGCAAACACCGTGAAATCCTGTTTTTTATAACGATTGCGACGCACCTTTGTGCGATTGTCAACAAACACATCAGTTTCGTCGACAATTTCCGCTTGTATTAGTTCTTCTATAACATCTTCCAAAGTAACTAAGCCAATAGTTTCATAAAATGGGTCACCGTCACCTTCGTCGTTGACACGGTGTACGAAAGCCAAGTGACCGAAAGTACCATCCTTGAATTGATTGAACATAACATCCAAGGTAACATCTTCGAAAACAAAATGCACTGGATTTTGATAGAATTCGCACAAAGTTCGCAGAGGTGTATTGTCGTCTGGGTCAACGAAAGCTAGATCTTTGATATATAGCAATGTAACGATGTTTTTCCGATCGCCATCGTATACAGGTATGCGTGAATAGCCTGTCTTCATTATCTCAGAAACAGTTTCAAAGTCAAGAGTAGCGTCCAAAGGTAACATGAAAGCATCATCAATATGAGTCATAACATCGGTGACGGTTTTCTTACGCAATTCCAATGCTCCAGAAATGATATTAACTTCATTTTTATCCAGATCATTAATACCGGTAGTTACCTACAAAAATAATGGTATACGGGTAATAGTGTTAGTTTTCTAAAACCTTAAAGTTAAACATTACCTTCACTAATTCCTTAAGACGTTCGCGATTATAAACGTTGCCAATTTCTTCGCCTAGCAAATAATCTAGAATTTTTGAAGTTGGATAAGCCAAAGGAAACGTTACAATCATCACCATTTTTGTAACATAAATGGTTTTCGCACCCACCGCCAGGCCGTGACGAGAACAAATCGCCTACATTTCAAGTGAAACGAAAACCAAACGGGAGGAGAGAGAAAAAGAAAGAAGAAAAATGGAAAAAAGGAAAAGACCTTTTGGTTAAAACAACATAAACAGCTGTTCTCTTTATGGGTTTTCGTATGAATTAACCTGTGGTGTAATTTCACCGAATATAACGATGGCAATCGTTGAGCACACCACAGCAATAAGCCCAGAAGTCAAGCCATCCAAGAGAATGGTAAAGGTCGAGTTAACCAACACATTACCCAACAGTATACTGCACAACAGGTAATTACCTTGATCTCTGACCGGCTGTATCTTCTTGGCGTACTCGCGTTCCTTATTGGAGCCTGTATTGCGCAAAATCTGCAACATTAAGTTATAAAGAAAAGAGAGAGAATTAATTCTAAACGTGCCAAATAAGATTAAAAACTTACCTTTAATTCAGTGCGATCTAGGGACATGAGACCTAAATTTAGCCCCGAGAAGAGAGCCGAAAAGCATAAACAAATTCCAATAATGAGAATCGACACCCATAGTGGTAAAATGCTTTCATGAGTACGCAAAGCACACCAAGGATCTTTACATTTATGTATTAAAGGCAAAGGGTCGGCTTGATTTTCCTTAGGTAAAAATGGGATAAGTGTGTGTAAATTAGAGTTGCATGAGTTCGACTAACCTTAAAAGCATCCGGATCTTTTTTAGCGCAAATAAAAAATTCTTCCTTAGATGACGGTAGCTTGATTTCATACAAGGCTGTTGCACCCGTCACCGAATTATTCAAAGGTTTATGCAGTAATGTCGATGGAAATTGACAATGAGCTCCTGGTTCTTTCAGTTGAGTGCTAAAGGCTATCATAGTATCCTCAGTTAAACCATTCCCAAACACGCGTATGAGAAATTGTGTGTCTCTTAGGACGCTGGGTATACCATCTTCAAACTGTACATTGTGGCCGCTATCCTCAACTCGTATTCCGGTTATTTCGAAGGATGAGGAGGTATCATCAGATGTGGAGCTGAAAATGATAACAATGAACCAATGAGGCTACATTAGAGACGAACTTGTCATTGAACTGAATAAAAATGAGATGATCTGCCGCCATTTTGGATAAAATTTGAAATTTTCGTTGAAGATCTTTTGAGTAATATTAAATATGAATATTTGAGGTCACTTTCGAATAGATGAAAACATACTGAAAGGCCGGCCTTTAAATATTCTACGCCACTTCTTAGGAAAGAACTAACAATTAGATTTTGTTGCTTTACAAGGGTTTACTTTTCATGAATATCCTTCTAGGAGATGGGCGGTGAATAGTGATAAGCAAAGATTATGGGAAGAGAGGTGCGATGAATGGGAGTAGTGTTTGTGAATGTTCCGACTTGAAAATGGACACATCAGGTGTAGTGGGAGAGACCAACGCTGATAAATTGTTCTAAAGACGAGCAACACAGTTAGACAAGCAAGGCTATTGATCAGCGATTTTATCGAGGAATTTTGAATGTTAACATTTTTCTTTGTGTCCGTCGTCCTTGGTCATGTTAGAGTATGGAATTTCGTCAAAATATATCAAAAAGTACGGCCTGGAGGTTGGGCACGAAAGCACATGGGCAGACATCAGGCGGACGGATAGACATGCTGAGATCGACTCAGACAATTATACTGAGTTCATCGACACAATAAACGCTGGGTCTATCTTAAGCTTTTCCACGTATTACATACATCAAAGGCTTTATAGAGCCAGTTGTCCTTCTTAACCAAAGCCAATTAACAGCTTATTTCTAGGCTTACATCTCTAGCGTAAAAAGAATTGACTATGTATATATGTATTAGCTGGTATTTCTCTGTTACCAAAGAAAGGGGGCGCGAGAGAAATTCTATTATAGAGCGATCACTATTCTGTTATCAACTTACTATTGAGGAGAAGGGAAGTGATCCCTTTTTTTTATTTCGTTCTTTAACACAGTCGATAAGTTGGCGATTTTTCGAATCGAATTGAAATCGATTGAAAATTTCAATTATCATACATACCTCTGGCTATTATTTACAAATAATTGGAAATGCAAGTGATTTTAATTAAATTTTATTTGCTAATGAAGAGTAAATATTAGCTTTCATAAAAATAGAAAAATGTAGTTGGAATTATTTAAATTACCACGTAGCATGTACATCGATAGATAAATTCGTTCAGTTTGGCTAACTAAGCTACAAGCATCATGTGTTGCCAAAATAATTCATTGGCAAGACCAAGTTCCAAACGGTTATCATCATCGATAGTCTGGCTGTTATAAAAGCCTTCCGAAACTCTTTCAAATCCAAATGAAGCACATTTGCGAAAATAATAATACAATTGCCCCTTAAGGAGATAAGATTAACATTTTTTTGCCACCGAGGCACATTTTCCGCTGTGAAATAGGGCAGCTGTCCCAGCACCGAGATATATTGAACAATAAAGAGATAAAGAGAAATTGGCGAGAATAATGGGCTATATTAGCCCCTGCACCACTCTAATGTTGATCATAATGTTGTTCCGCAACTGTGTCCAACCAACAATCAGAAAATGAAAACCAGCGTATGTGGAAGAATTCACAAGGGCACACATTTTCAGCACAAATGGATTTTCAAGATATTCGTTCTAAAGGTCCGAGATTCGTTACGACTCACTCTATGGAAACCTTGAAAGTACCTATGGACATGATGTCAATAAAATATTCAAGGTCATTAAAAAATGACCCCGTACTCTTACTCTAAATAAATTATATTAATAATAACAAAGAATGCGGTAACGTGGCACACGAGTTACTCGGTCTTTCAATTGAAATTTTTAAAGAACTTATATTCGAAAATTTCTGAAGACACTCAGGCGATCTAGCGAGAAAATTTATTTGTTTTCCCAGAGTACTGAAGAAGGCTTTTTGGAATTCTTGCCTACAGTTATTGAAAAATCACCATTTTTCATGACCATGAAATGACATGTTCCGCTTGCAAAGAATGAATGCAGAAAATTCTCCTAAAAAATTAGACAAAGCCTTGTAATAGTACTATAGTGGCAGATGGTCCACCACTAAATACCTTGCACGTTTTCGCTTATTAGGTAGTTATTCATATAACAACGACAGAAGCGGTCAAAAACGTGCTTCGATCCGAATCATTTTCAAATGCGTTTATCCTTGGGCCAAACCACACCGGTTTCATCAAAATGTCTCAAAATGTAAGTTGAATGCACGGACACAAGACGGACAGGCGGACCGACAAGTTTAGAATCCCTTTCTGCACCGATCGGTACAATGAAAGGTTAGCCTATCTTAAGTCTTTTTGGCTTGTAAGCACCTTCCCTGTCCATTTCAAATTGCAGATATCGATATTTTGTACTTAACGTTACCTTTAGATTGATTTTGTTTCACAGATGATTTACACCATTTTCACAATAAACGTATTGTATAAGTGGCGTTAAAAATTCTACTAAAGAGACAAATGATCGCACAGGTGGACAAAGGAATGGCCCTTTATTTGCTGCATTTTATTTTGTTTATTTTAATAAACAACAATAATTGTAATTAATAAGAATCACAATAATGACTCAAAACATTCGAGTACGACAAGGCATACATTAGCGTACGCTACAGCACATAGCCTAATACAACTCTCTATTGATTGTCTTGATAAATGGTCCACAATTACATCTTGTTTTGTTAAACTTTCTATCGACAAGGCCTGTTATATGGGATGGGGTATGTAAGAACGTGTTTTGCTATATAAAGCTTTCTTTTCATAGGAAAACTTATATTGGAAGGTCTTCAAAAGAGAGAGATAGTTAGATAGATAGATAGATAGATAGACAGATAGAGAGAGAGAGAGAGAGAGAGAGAATATAACAATTTCTTCAAAATAAGGCATTATGTGGAGAAGAATCCTTTTTCAATAAGATCCCATCCGACCCATTTTCTAGGATGAAAACACCTCAATGTGATCGTAATATCTCAAGCCTTGCACCCTGTAGATTGAAAACAAACTTGCACGGACGGACAAACATAAATCGATCCCGACATGCTTCTGAATACAACGGTATGGTTAAAGGGTGGATCTACCTTAAGCCTTGCTGGGCCTGACATATGTCCGCGCAAGCTTACAGTACCTTATATCACACAAGCGTTGCAGACCATTATTACTTAAAAGTAAAAGAATATTTTTCATTAGCGTTCTGAAGAACATATTTTGCTGCTTTAGAAATGGAAAAACTTCATTATTCCTAAAACTATTATACTGTATTTTGGGCACGACGAATTCGAAGAAAACTAGATGAGTTATTCGTGCATTCCCTATCTTGGCATGCTTGTTGTGCAAACAAATACATTTGCAGCCTTCTTCCACTGCTGTTACATCAATCAGTAACCACTGAAAGATCGGGATCTATTCATTTTATCAAAGCGTTTGCAACAATCAGAAGAAAGCGTCAGCGGTCCTATAATGTGCACATATTCTTGATTATTATTAAATTCTAAATTCATGTAGGCATGTCTGTCCATCTATCCGTTCCTTTGTGTGCGGACGATAAACGTTCTCTCAGCCGCAAAATTGGGCTAAGAACTTGAAAGCTTTTGCACGCAGGTTAATATTGCAAATGGACCAAATCGGACGAAGGACATCTAGCCTGTATTCAGTAAACGAGGAACTATCCTTCTTTTACGAGCAAAGAAATTGTGTTTTTTTTTTTTTGCTCATTGCTTCTGTCCTATATACGCAGTATCTGTACAGAATAATCGGCCACACTCACACAACAGCCGAGAGTAATTAGGTTAGCTCGGTAAGTCTCGCTTGATCGAGATCTCAACATTATTAAGTCGTTGTAGGAAAGCGAGTAGTAAAAAGAATGACAGATTGTTTCAGAGGCGAGCAACAAGGTTAAAGAACGAGTAGTAACGTGACATGTGGTACATGGATCGTTCCACAACATGTGAGGAAGACCATTAAGAAAAAAGGGTGGTTGGATTAAGGGATTCGCTTGGCGGGCACATTTTTTTTTTTCTTATACAATGTTTGCCGTGAAAGTCTGGCAGACAGAGCAGAGCACAGTCCACGTCGCGACGATGCGTAAGAATTTTAAAGATATTGCACGTACTCTCGTCTCACATAGTGAAAGACTATGGAAAGAAATACGGTAAGGAATATTTTTATTGTGTTAAAGTAGAGGGTACAGCACCATTGTGTGACTTGCCGCGACCTTCGCATTTTAAACAGTTCTAAACAGTTCTAAACAGTTCTAAACAGTAGTCAGCCGTAAGCTGAACGCAACTCTCTTTTTGTAAACAAAGTTTTGTGGTAGGATGGGACACAAAGCTTCAACACTCTCGCTTACTTTTTAAGTGAGAAGAAATTTACTATATGGAACGTAGGAGGCGGAGGACAAGAGCCAATGTTATTTCTCATCTTTAGATATATTCAAACTTTATCCAAAGGCGAGGTTCTATAATGCTCGCTTAAAAGAGAAGTTCGATTACTTTTAATTCGTGCACATTGAGCTTTTGACGCTCAGTTGAACTTTTTTCGATTATTTCTCATTGCATTTTCTATGGCTTAGGTACGTAGTTTGTTTGGATGCATAAATAAGCTCAAAGCTTAAACAATAACAATAGCATTTCAATTATTCCCATGACTCGCATAAGTGACTAAGAGTCACATCGTGGTATAATTTGTTACAAAAGCGCAGGGATGGATAAAGAAATCGTGTCTTACTTATTATTAAAGCGGTAAAAACAACACTGACCCGATTGTGAGCGTGTTCTTTTTTAGAGAATGTTAATCACGGTTACTTTTCCTTGCGAAGCGTTAGAGTGAAAAAAGAAACGTTAACCTCACAACGAACTATGTAGCATGAAGTGACAAGTGTCTGGTTATGAGGTATTCTTACCCTTAAGCGAATCGCGTAACAGAAGGTAACAATTGTCCCTCCTTTACGCGTGGAGTATCGCTTGAGTGTACCCGTTTGGTACGCGGCCTACGAGCAATTATCAAATATAAAAGTGAATTCATGAAAAGAAGGCAAAAGACATCTCTGGGAATAAAACTCGAGCATTCGAAAAAGGCTTTCAAGCTAAACGAACTTCCATCACCTAAATTTATTGCTTACCTAACGCCCATGGTTGTGTTGATTGCGTGCTACTACGGTTGGTTTCACTTTTCAACTTTGCTCTTGCGTTCGATCAGTAGCATTGCCAACTTCCCCAACGTGTTCTAACTCAGGGTTTCTGACCTGCCTTCGAACCGATTCGCAAACTTTAAGGTTAGTTCAAAAAATTTCGATTAATTAGTCGATACCAGGAGAACGTCTGACAAATTTTACCCATTACTTTAATCTTGAAATGTATGTAACCGATCGTTATATACATTTCCTCAATAAGCATAGAGCAGCAGTCGGGCCAAAATCAACCAAAATGTGTGTGTGTTAAAGAGACGTATGGGTCAGAGATGTTTTCGTATTAATACAGTCTTTTAGCAAATAGTAAGATATATTTTATTAAGAAAATAATAGCAAACATAGCTGACATGCACTCTTTCTGTTCTGTTCTTAATGTTCTCTTCGATAGATATCAATGGCTCCCCTGATGTTTATCTTTTGTAGTTTACTTTTATATTGTGCCCTATTTTCGAGTAAAGTTAGTCACTTGAAATTATTAAATGGCCCAGCGGCCGAGCCCTGCTATAGTGTTAAGTGTTAAAAAATTTCACTTTTTGCCCCCTTTTTAAAGGGAAGGGAAGGGTATAAAAGCTTCGTCCCGAGCCGAATATAATTTTCTGATCTGTTCTCTTTATTTTCCTTTCTAAGCGTAAAACAGAAAACACCATTGTTTACTAAAAGAGACAATTTAATTATCACTATTGTAATCGGAATGATCAGTTTGTATGGTAAATAAGTAATGTAATCATTTATGTACACACACATGCTCATCTACGTACACATGGACAATTTTGTAACAATTAATTGTACGAAACAACAATTGAAATTAATTGCTTCAATAACTTTTTTCTTTTTTTTTTTTCACTCAATTTGCCTTTTTTTCTCCTTTTTTTGACAAATGATAATATAAAGCGCACGTACAAATGCACATGTATCCATCGAATAATAAAACAGTTTGATAGCAAATTAATAAAGAAATCTAGGGTTTTTCAAATACGTTTTACTTTGGCGAAACGGTTGGTTATATGGAATAATTTTTTATTGCAGCCACAATTGAGTGGTGGAAGGTGAATGACCGCTATTGCAATACACAATGAGTAAAAAAATTATGTTGTTATTATGGACGACAATAAAGTATATACAGAAAGCGATAATAAATGCATTTAAGCAAAAGTTGTGTTCGCCTTGAAACAAAGCTTAGATGTGAATCATCTTCTCTTAAGTAGTTTCAGCTTGAGTGTAATATAGGTTTCTATTTGAATCGATTGTTCGTCGAACATGTGATTCCAATGTTGAAGAGTAACGAACAAGAGCTGTTGCTCATAGCATGTTCGTAACAATGCTCTCTTTTTCATCCGATGATAATTATGGTTAATTTGTGTACCAATGAATAAATGATTCCTTTCAGTCGACTAATAATCATTTTCATCCCGACTTCAAAGGTAAATGTCTACACTTCTGCTATTTACATAACCAAGGCTGCATAAGTCAGAAGGAAGGAAGGAAGGAAGGAAACGATTTCCCTTTGCGCAGGTGTTGGGTTTGCCTAGCCTTGCATTCAGCAGAAGCGCACACTGGGGATCTCCCTTGTCATTCAGTATGGAAACACCAGTGTTCATGCACTCTCGTACGCCTCTAATAGATAAAAAAACCGTAAATCCGCCGCCTGTAAGAGATTTTGATTTAGAAACGTATCGTGTGTCCGATTGCATGGTCAGGGTAAAAATCCTTCTGGCCTAGCAAATGACATTCCCGCATTTAATTAAATATTTTGTACGGACCTATAACTAAATTTTGTGTACATTTGCCTTTACCTTTGTAAACAAACAAATTTCCAGTGAACGTTAGTAGTAGTGAATGTTGTCGTCTTTGGTTTCTTGGGAAATTTGGTCTACTTGTTCATAGACAGAAATATTTATGACATCATCCGATATACACTAACACATATAACGCCTTTAATTGCTTAGCTATTATTTAGAAAAATTTTTGTATATGTTTTTTTTAAAAAAAGTTTTTATGAATTTTGTATGCATTGTCATAAACTATCTTATGAAACAACAATAACAATACATTTTAATAAATAAAAGCATTACATTCGGTTGTGACGAACCTGCTATACCCACCAATTTTTGTTTTGAACAGGAACACGAAGAAGGGGTAATTTCGATAATCTGCAATATCAAGTGGCTATCGTCAAATCTTTCCATTTTTGTACCCTGTAGGATTATCCTCGAAATATGCGGGGAAGTGCTTATCGTTGTATCTCTTGCTTTCTATTAGTAATGAACAATATCAATATCAATCCATTTGCGGTTGAAGAAAAGTTTACCATAGCCATGTATACAGTTGGACAAACGGACGGACAAACTACCTGAGTTGGATTGAAAAGTTGACTTTGATCAACTGTATATAGCTTCCAAATTGTCTGCTAGATTTTCTCTATGTTTGTAAATGTTTGGACGGCTATTCCAGCGATTTCTGACGCTGCGTTCTAAAACGATAATATTTGTTATCAATATGTTTACGTTTCGCGGACTTTTTAATTCATTTATTTATCCCATCAGTTTTCTTGCATTCTAAATCTTTATAAACTTTTTCCATGGTATAGTTTACTATATGATTACTATTTTATGTACACACACCCGTATACCCGTTCATTGTTTAATACATGCGCTTGAACTTATTAAACTCAATAAAAAATTTCTTGAAATAAGAAAAAAAAAAAAAGAAGTCCATACGTAAATATTGTCACTCACATGCAGCATTATTTTACAGTAAACGATTCAATGAATTTAGTTTTTCATCACAGAGTGCCGCAGATGTATCACTTTAGATTTCTGATGAAATACTCGAGTTCTATCTTTCTATCTTTCGTTTATTAGCGTAAACTTTCTTATGCCTCTAGCTCGTTTCATTGACTTCCTCATTGCTTCTATGGATCCAATTAGAGCGGGTCGATTGATTTAAAGTCACCTATCGATATACTGACAAAACAATAAAGAATTGTGAAGCAACCTATAAACAAGAAACGTGGATATGCGATAGATATACAACACATCTTATATATAGCCCGTCATGATCTAAGCTGGACCATAACTGGAAATCGGGCCTCATATAACTACGCTTTCGCAGTCGCATTCGCAGTCGCTCAAGTAAATCTAATAACTCTCTCTTTTTGTAGGGAAACACCATGAAGACAGACCGTAGCACAAAAGAAGATATATTCACCTTGAAACATTGTGCTACTGGTGTCCAGGTCATTAGAGACAATTTCTATGCAATATTTATGATTATGCCATATATTGTTTTATTTACAACCGTAGTATTATAGTAGAGGCTATTGGTGTGTGTACAATGTCCATTTCCGTATTCGATCTGACACCACTAACGAAGAGTGTTTGCACAAAGTCTCCCCTTTCTACCTTAATTTCCCCTTTAGCTTTCAACGAACCCATGTGTTGATTTCGCATTAGAATCTCTTGTTGATTGAAAAATTTTCACTTTATAGGATTTCGGAAGAATACTTCTGAGTGTTGCAAATGCAAGGCAAATCAAGTGCACATCCATTTACCGGATATGAGAGCAAAAGTGTCATAAAACATATATAAAATTTTATGGGCCGGAAAACAAACTAATATGTATCCATCCATCCATCCATCCATGCATCAACGAAGCTCTGTTAAGAATCAAACATAGATCTACTAAGTAGGATTAAACTATGGTCCGACTTAGGAGCCTATTTCCCATCGAAGTTAATTTTGCAACTATTACGTGAGTCTTTATGAAAATACTTTTGCAAATGTTTTAAGGCAAGCAGAATGTTTCCGCCCGAAACTACCGAACTGACAAATTCCGCCTATTTTCACCTACACACATGTAACGCTATCTATGTAGATAGCCTACCTCTCGGACGAGTATAATAATTCAAATATTGATTCCACAGAGAAGAAAACGGTTTTGAATCCGTTAAAAACAATTCAAATTCTTTTTCCTCTGTTAATACCAGTAAGCCACGTGCTTTTTTTGTTGTTTTTTTTTCTCTTTTAAAAGATGTTTTCATATAGACTCACGTAGTGTTTATAAAAATACTTTCGATTTCCTAAGTTAGGAGGAGTAGACGTCCAATTACCACCATATCTTGATGGTAACTAATTAGCGGAGCTGTTTTAGGGCCTTTGCCGAGCGCTATTGAAGTACTTGGGAAATGTCTCTGGTATTTAAGGCTAATTTGTACAGAAATTTAATATAGATATTTATTTTTTTATGCCAATCACCTAAAGATGAGGGGTATACTCATTTTGTCAAGCTTTTTGCAACGCACGAAAGGAAGCTTTAGATATCCCACAAAGTATATATATTCTTGATCAACATCAAATTCTAAATTGATTTGAGCATGTCCGTCTGTCTGTCTGTGTTATGTCTGTTGTAAGGTATCGCCTTCAACTTTGGCATGAACATTAAAACTTCTTGCACACAGATTGGTATTGAAAATGGGCCAGATTGGTCGAAGGACATGCCTGCAATACCTAAAATCCCTATTTTTTAAAAGGAATAAAAATTTTGTTTTTTGCCTGTTATTCATAAACTAAAGCAGATAAATCTATAAAAATTGTATCGTATATTTTATAGGTGACGCAGCAGTATCTGTCCAAAAATGCGAAAACTCACCCCTATCCAGTATTATAGTAAACCAAAATTTATTATTCTCTTTTTTCAACAACTTTATATCGCGCAGAGGCAAGTTTCAAAAACCCCATAAAGAATATAAAGTCTTGGCTACTTTTGAATTCGGAATGTGCCTAAGCTTGCCCGTCTGTCCATATGCCCACCTGTCCAACTATGTAGTATCTGCCATAAACATTCTCCTATTCGAAAATATAAAGATATCGCCTACAATGACTCAAGAGGCCAGAGAATACGCCTACAAAACTGAGAACATTCTTGCTTCCCGTGTCGTCTGCTCGTTGCTCATGAGCTACAAGAGGATATAAATTTTGATATGATTATTCTACAAAAATAGAAAAAAACAACCGCGCCCACGCAAAGCTATCGAGCATGCAAATTTTTATTTTTACTTTTTTTCAATCTTTAATAGAATAACGGTGACGGGTGTAAAAGATTCGGTCGCGACCGACTATAGTTTTTTTTTTAAAGAGCTTAACGGTTTCACCCGTTGAAAGTCTCGTAGAATTTATATCATTGAAAAAATATTTTGAAATGTTTCTCTGAATAAGAAGAAAACGGAAGCTTGTGTTTATTTTTATAAATGTGTACATACGTAAAGAACTCATATGCATGCATACACATTATATACATTAAGAAGTGTTCAATGATAAAGCACATATTTTAACGCGTCAGATTTTATTACAAACTTTTATTTACAAATTCTCAAAAAACGTTGATAGTTGGTTTATACCATTTTTTATTCTCATAATTCGAATTACTGTTGAAAAAGCTTCCCAAGAGTATTATACGAAATATGCTACAACAACAACAACAACAACAACAACAACAACTTCCTTCCCCAAATATGATGAAGGTTAAAATCGGCACTTGTTATGGTCCCACATACATATATACATACATACATATATATATATATATATACATATAAGCGTATTCATGCGCATCATAAATTATTGTAAGCAATATAGAACGTGTAAACTTCATGACAACATCCAGAAGAAAAGGCAAAATCTAAATATGCAACAACAAATCAATTTAAATAATTAAGAGAAATAAATAAAAGCCCATTTAAAAATAAATGAGGCAAGAAACGCACCCTGATACAAGTATGATTACATGCGTGCAAACCACACACACACGCATACACGCATATGCATTGTAGAAATGCAAAGCATGTGCATGACCAGGGACCAGGAATCGAGCGGAGTGAAAAGAGTTTAAAAATAAAATGCAACTGAATGCAACTGCAACTGAACAGAAATTGTTGAGGAAGATAAAGAATATTACATGATAATGGAAAGTAAAGGTCGGCAGCTTCATAAAGAAAAGGAAAATATATCAAAGAGATATCGAAGAGTTAAAAAAATGCTTTTACCAATAAATAAGACGCCCCCAGCCTCCTATAAAGCTTCTTTCAGCTTACGCCAAAATACATTCACACTTCAAGCCACACCAAATCCAACACTGCTTGCGGTACGGGTATATTACGTTTCTGCGGATTTTCTAAAAGGACTTGAGACAGATGTATCATGATCCAGAATATGTTCTTGAATCGATCTAGGCTTGTTTGTCTTGTGTTTAGCTTACAGGCCGCAAAGAACGAAATGGCTCAAATCCGACTCTTTTTCTGACCATCTGCCATAAAACGTTGTATTTTGAAAAATTGTTATATGAATTGTAAAAAAAAAGACTGTATTAACCCAAGTGGTAAACGATATTTGATGCTGGGCCATGGCCCACCATATTGTTTTTATTTTTTGTAATTAAAATATTGGATCCCACAAATTAATTATTCTTACCACTATTTTGTGCGATGCAACGATTATTCTGTTTAAAATTCATCCAACACGCGACAAGGCGAAATATATATTTTCTCTCATAAATAAATGGAAAAGAAAAACCAATATATTTCAATTTTGTCACTGTGAACCGAAAACGGTACATATTGCGTGCAAAATACATCCACTTTATAAGCAGTTTAACGGACGAGATATGAACAATAAGCTTCAACCGAGGTGCGAAGCAGAAAATATTTAAGGAAACGTAAAAAATCTAGGGACAAATAAAAGAGAAAAACGATACAAAGAAAGTTTTATAAAATAAAGGGATTTGTTAAAAACTTAAGGGGGCGAAAAAATTAGGTAACAAAAAATCTTCATTTATGCAGATAGACAAATGACTATGCAAAGTACGAAAGCGTAATGAAACTTTTATAGAGGTGAGGTTGGAAAACTTCTTGTGTCAGTTAGATGAGAAGTGATATGGAAAAATTTCTTCACTACTTAATATATTCATAGAATGCCTAAGTCCCTGTGATATACAAAAAAGAAATAATAAGAATAGAAAATGTCCGTTGGTATGTAAAGTGGGCGGATAAACATAAATCCACAAAAGATTCTTTATTAGGTGATGTAGAAAATACTCGAGGAGCTAATAATATTATAAGACGAAGAGTAAGTTTTTTTTGTTATAGGGTATATGAAAAGGAGCCTGTTTCGTAAAAGTAGAAAGAACCTCGTAGTAAAAGTAACGAGGAGCATGCAAATGGCCGGAGTGCCAACAATTGAATGCAAACACAAAGGATGAAGAAATTTTGTTGTCATACAATTGTATCATATGTCAGGTTAATGTATATAAATATGACAACTGATGTATACGATGGAAGAGACACCTGTACAGAAGAATAGTTTTGCAAGCTCCCAGAATAAAAGATCGAATAGTCAAAGCCACCCTCACTCATAGATGTGTGAGATATATGTGAAACCTTCACTTAGAAGGATTTATTCGCAGCAGCCTGCGACGCCTGATCATAGGAGATCCGATCCAAATTGACGAAAGGTAGGAGAACGAAAACTAGAGGGAAGTAGGGAGCCACTTATTTTATTTTGCATCAACACTAGTTAGGATATTCAATGGCACAATATGGAATATTGCGTCATACACGGTTTGGTATGTTATCTAGAAGAAAAGTTAAGTACCGACCGCTTCAAGAGCGAATTCTTTAGAGAAAAATAATAAACGAAACACAGAAGAGAGCATCATATTACGAAACAAAGTAAGATATTGATTGTTTATTTGCACAACCTACATAGAAGAGACCACTTAGCGCTTTTATGTATATAAAGTTCTGTTAAAATCTCGCGTTGCAAGAAAAGAATATATTTTTTAGTTTGGAACAAACAACAACAAAAGTTAGGCATGCTATCCATAAAAAATCGGTATAACGTACTGTATACAGACATAAAATGCAAAATAGGCGCATATATACGCTACACAACGACAGCGCATCGCGAAACTTCTCCGAGGCTGATTGAGCTATGTTGCATCACAATCAAAGAAGGCACGTTTTCGGAGTTTTCTAAAGTCAGTGCGTCTTTAATGATTCACTATACCGATTCAGCAATTTCCGTAGCCCACTAAACTCAACCGGCCATTACTTTAACGTTTTACGGATGTCAACGTAGCTTTCGCTACGAAGTCCAACAGTTACGAAATAGGTTTCGATCAAGAGAGCTCCATCCCAACACGGAGAATATCTTATTTTTAAGATTTGTTCCCGCAGTTTCCACACGGGTGTCATATATATCTCTTTATCTCATGCTCATAGCATGCTCATAGGTCCTTAATAGACACTTTAGGGGGATAATACTTAGGGTGATAATACTTTTACGTGTCCGTAGTAAACCTTCTAAACCGTGGATTTCTCTTATTTTTTAATGATTTTTTCTGAAATGTTTCGATGAAAGGTCTTACGTCGAGGTCGAAATTCCTTTAAATGAGATTAAGATGACATTGAGATCTCACTTAATGTTTTATTAAGAACACTTTGAAATTTTTTAGGCAAGGGGGACTCCTGAGTACCGTATTTCGCTCACTTGGCCTAAATTCTTAAGTTTATCGCAATGCACTTATATGTCAAACCATTATCTTGCACAACAACAAATCGAACCTTGTTGCTGCTTAAGGTCTTGTGTTATCTGATTGAGAGAACGTTTATGTAAAAGGAGCTCAAAAAATAATCTCCTCCGCCCAGACATAAGCGTTTTTGGAGCAGAGACGCCAGAATTTCTTCAATCATCGTGGAAATCTTTTATCAGAAAGATAGGAAGAGATTATCAATCAAAGACGAACGTATTCAGCCTAATAAAATAAGTACAGATACCTGTCTGCTTTTTATAACAAATCGGAAATTGATACATTTTTAAAAGATTTGATATTTGAAGTTCAAATTTGCTGTAATTCAAAAACTTTATTCAAAGATATACATTCGTAAGCCTACCACGTTGAAAGTATGTGCATACGTACCCAATTGCCTACCGACAGAAAAATATATTCCCTCACTCACTTTTTAAAGCTTGTCTGTCCGTCTTATGTTCTTATGTTCATCGCATAAGTCGCTAATTTGGAGATATTTTGATGAAGTTTGGTACGTTTTGAAAATAGTTCGGAGCAGACCATTTGCCATATAACGCTTTATTTTGAATAGTCCTTGTATGAATAACTGCTGGTGTAGCATATTTGATGGCGTGTCATGGTCCACGACTGTGTTTTCACTTGTTTATGTCGTGTTTATTATCAAGAACATACCGAATCGGAAGAAAATTATTTTTACTAAAAATATATATCTACATGGTGAAAGTAAGTAAGAAGAAAGTAAGATGCATAAAATAGTAAAGGCATAACATCTATCCAAGGGAAACAGACACGGCTTCAGTTCTGATGAAAAAAAATGTATTATTTATCTTTATACTTGTTTACGAGCGCTTAACTTGTCTAATATTTTTTCCTTATAATTTTTCTAGAAAAACTTGCTAAACGTAAATTTTATTTATCATTCATTTTGCAGAGTCATGCAGTCTGTTATATCTAAACGAAATATTTGAAACAGTTTCTTTTTTTTAAACAGGTGCAAAATGACAGAATTTATATTCGAATATAAACAAATAAAATAGAAATTCCTACAATTGATATTATAACGTTAACTTCTGCGTTGATTGACATGCGAAGACAGCAATGAACACCGTAGTGACACAAGCATATGCTTGAAGAATTGCAATATTTTTCGGATATGTATCTTGCAGATAAGACTATCATTATAATCGAATAAACAATTTTCTGATTAACCCTATGAGAGAGCTAAGACTTAAAAATAGTAGAAAGACCAAAATACTTATAGATAAAACGACATAATAATAATAATTTTGATATGTTATCATAGGATAGAAAGACAAAACTAGAACCTCAAAATCTATTTTTTTTTTAAGTGTTTTTAATGGTTAAAGATGCACATTTAGCAGCCAACGTATCAAAATGCAATATCTCCCAAATCGTAAGGCGCCAAATACCTCTTGATGACAAAATGAATTTTTCCCATTTTATTGTTGCATTGACCTTGGATTCTAGCTTTATAAAATTGTGACACAAAAAGATTAGGGAATTAAGAGCACATATAAATAAAAGTTGATGCAAGTACGCATAATCATTGTAAAGCAAGTGCCTGCCGCAAGTATATTTACTTATATTTCATGATCTGAAAGGAGGTCTAAAACATAATACTATTTTTATTATTGGTTTGTTGTTGTTAATGTTATCATCACACAAGACACGTATACATTTTAATGCATTGTGAAAGAATAGTTTGTACAGTTTTTTTGCAATTATTTTGATGTCATAAAAATCGGAGGTCGCCAACGATCATCATTTGAAGGTTAGCAGATATGTTTGTTATTTGCTTTAGCACTCACCTCCTTTCAGCTGACGGTACATCTTCTGAACGTATCTGACGATTCTCGATTTTGTTATTAATTTCAAAATAACTTCTTTTAAATCTTAACGACGCCTCCTCTTGTTTTTGTAAATTCCCTCCAGGGTTAATATAGACACAATTTGCAAAGTTTATTAAACTCATAAAAATTAGGAAAATCAATACATTTAATGTTAAAAAATGCCGATAAGGACATATTAATTTATTAAAACATGACAACGAGTTTGAAGCCGGCCTCATCAATGTTGTAACACGAATAGGTAAAATTGATTTTTCGACTTTTAATTTTCCACTTTTATATCCTATGCTAGTTGTTTTTATTACATTTTTGGATTTTTCACTTATCTTCTTCCTAGTCCGTTTATTTTCTGAATGTGGCTTTTGTTTTATTTCCATTTCAATTAATTAATTCTCCCGTTTTTTTCGTACAAATGCTCTTGGCTATAATTATTTTTAGAAATTTTATATTTCGATAATAACTCAAGTTGAAATCGTACCCCACTAGCAGAGTACTTTTTCTGGCACAATTCTCCGCAAAAAACAAATCTTTCACTTTTCCGACTTTTCTTTGACTATTTTGATATTTTGGTCATGTTTTTATTTTAATTACCAATGTTGCCACTATTCATTTCTGAAATTTTTCGCATTAGGCGCTTTTAATTCAGGAGGAAATTTGTTACGGTGAAATTGTGATTGTAAGAAATCATGTACGCAAAAGTCAGGAAGCCAATGGCTAATTTCTATTATAAAATACACAATGGATTTCAATTTTATTTTTTAAGTCTTCACAATTTGAGTTTCTCTCTTCAATTTTTCGTATATGTGTTCAAATGTATTTGGGAAACTGCAATATCACTGATTTGAAAAAGTGGTCTTACCTTTTGTTTTCATTTTCAAGTAAATCGTCATTAAAGTCCACGCAACTTCTATTAAATAAATTATTTTGAATCTAATCTGTCAAAAAGCTTGTTAATTTTCTTCGTATATTGACTGCTTAAATTTACTTTGATTTCCTTATTTCTACTTCTCAAATAGTACAGTAAGGCAGAAAAGCATAGCTTTTCATTATGTTAACTTTTTGTGGGCTTGTATGCCTAACAAGCGAGCACGATTTCATTGTGTGTTCCTCCTTAGCTATTTACAATATGCGACGTCTGCTATTCGTGCACAGTTGCTTCGTGTCCTTTCCGTTCGCCCATATATAATCACATTAATGCTACACTATGAAAATCAATAGAGCTGGTAACACTAATCTTGATATGTCTGTCATATGTAGTGAATTACTACTAAAAGCACACGTGTGTGAATTTTGTTTTAGTAAAAAATTATAATTTCTCAGTAATTTTTAACCGGTGATAAACTGTTGTAAAAATGCGACGACCAAAAAAAGTAATTACTTAGCTGTTATTATTATACTGGTAAATTAATGTATCTCTCTTATTGTGAATGCTTACTTCCATTTTCTTAGTACGGATCTGGCGAAGCCAAACAGTATATAACGAGGAGAGCTGCTTTACGGAAATTGCAACTATCATTAAATGACTTTCGTCGGTTGTGCATAATTAAAGGCGTATATCCCCGAGAGCCCAAACACAGACGACGGGCTCAAAAAGGCTCTTCTGAAATTAAGATTTTGTATCATGCAAAAGATATACGTTTTCTCTTACATGAGCCTATAGTTTGGACATTGCGTGATTACAAGGTAAGTGCATCTTTTTGAGAGAAGGAGTAACTAATTGTTCTTTTTTAGATTTTTGCAAAGAAAACAGGCCGTGATCGTGCTATTAAAGACTTTCGTAACTTGAAAAGGCGTTTGGCTCAGTATCCTGAACTAAAAATCGATCATATAGTCAAAGAACGTTATCCTACATTTATAGATGCACTCAAGGATTTGGATGATTGTTTGACTTTATTATTTTTGTTTAGTACCTTTCCTTCATTACGTCTGATCCCCAGAGACCAGTCTGCTCTCTGCCGTCGTCTTACTATCGAGTTCTTGCATTACATTATAGCTTCAAAATCTTTGCGAAAGGTTTTCATCTCGATCAAAGGATTTTATTTTCAAGCTGATATTAAAGGCCAGAAGGTGACTTGGATCGTACCCCACTACTATCCGTTTAAACCACACTCTAAGGAGGAAGTAGACTTTAAGGTCATGTCTATCTTTGTAGAGTTCTATTCCATTATGCTGGGCTTTGTAAATTATCGCTTATATCATAGCCAGAATTTGGCGTATCCACCACATTTCCCTGTTGGAGTACTTAAAGATTCTGAGGAGACGTTGAATGATGAATCTTTATTCATATCTGATCGCATTGCTGCCTTAAACTTTGAATTAGAACGCACTGATAAAATAGCTGAAGATGAAGATGATAATGTGGTTGATTTAGAGTTATTGGAACAGGACGGCGATTCAAGACGCATTTTGAAAATGAAAAAAGAAGCTCAAGAAATAGCTCGTCTGAAAACTCTTTTCAAAGGCTTGAAATTTTTTATCAATCGGGAAGTACCACGGGAACCGCTAGTCATTTTACTTCGATCCTTTGGTGCAAGAGTGTCTTGGGATTCAACAGTGTTTTTCGGTGCTACATTTGATGAATCCGATGAAACTATTACTCATCAAATTGTCGATCGACCTAGCCTTAATAAGCAGTATATATCGCGTGATTATATACAGCCACAATGGGTATTTATGTGATTTTGTTTATATAGATTTGTGTGAAAAGATAGATCAGTTTTTTTAATAGGTATTTGATTGTGTCAACAAACGTCAACTGTTACCTACAAGTAAATACTTCATCGGTGTTGTCCTACCGCCTCACCTATCACCTTTTGTTGAACCCAATCGCGATGCTTACATACCGCCAGAGGAGATACTCGATCCTGCGAATATTGAGGTTCATGAACAGAGCGATGAAGAATCGCCTGAAATCGATGTTGAACCGGTGAATTCTGAACTTTCACAAAATTTAATGGATTTTCAACTTGAAAAAGCTTATCAGGAAGAAAATGCTGAGGTGGATCAATTTGTTCAAAGTGTACACGAAGAGAAATCTGAAAATGGTTTCAACGAAAGCAAGGAGAAGAGTTCCAATGCAAATGAAAAAGAAAAACGACGTTTACATGAAGTAGGTAAAATGTAATATTAATTTAACGCAACAACAAATTTGTTAAATTTTTATAGAAAAAGAATATGTCTGTCGAATCTGGTAAGATTTGTAAAGAGGATAAACGTTTGTTGCGAAAAAACAAAGTCGACGAACATCGTCTACAAGCTCGCATGGTAAAACCGCGACACCGAAATTTATTTCGCAAATTGATACGAGAAAAGCAAGTCAAGGAAAAGGAAGAATGGTTACTTAAGAAAAAACGTCGACTAATTGACGAAAAGGATAAAGAAGCAAAAAAAGCATCTAAGAAGACTAAGGCATAATATCCTGATTAAAAAAAATTTATTTAAAATCTTAATCTTATTTGATTTATTATTTTTCGTTTTTTTGTGCGGATAAGAAGGAAGGAAATTACTTAATAGATTAATGATCAAAGATCGCCTGTTGATTTATATGAATTTAAATGACGCTTAGGAGTTGACTGTAGATTACATATTGGTAAATTCGTTCCGTTTTATATAAATTCGTGTTGTACGAGTTAATTTTATTGTTACACAAATTCGCGTGCGGCTCACATCCTAAAGCGATCAACTCTATTTTTGTGAACTTGTCACGTTCACTGAAATTTGGCCCGAATATTTCTTGATCGATCAGGAATCCAATGCTAAAAACAAGGTTGCTGCCTAAATATACGCTTACCATAAACGAGAAGCTAGAACAACATCGGGAAACACCGACCATTTTTTCATATTTTCGTCTATAACTTTCGATCCTATAAAAATAGTACAAAAACCCTGCTACCTAAATATTCGCCAAAACCATTTGCAGGTTTGATCCAAAAATGGTCCCAATTTACGTCCACTTTATTTCCAATTCACACTACGTTCATCATTCGCGATAAGCCAATTTTTCGTAATCTGCATAACTTTATCAAAAATTAATTCCGCAACAACCAACTAATGTTTTTCTTTTATTATATTGTCAATTAATTCGTGCTGGTACCGACGTATTTCGAAAGCTTCGCTACTGGGGTTTTGTAAATATAATGCAGACTGCCTTGGTCATAAAGGTTGTTAATTTTTCATAGCCTACTCTTTCAGGAAATGTGCGTAAATGGTACACTCAGGAAAAGGTAGTTGCTAAGTTCATTGTAATTTCATTGAAATAAAGGTGTGAAAATAAATTCGAATTTAACTAGCAAAGACACCTACCATATCTATTAACAAACCTCTGTTAACGACTTAACGCAGCTCTGTTAAATAATGGATTGGTAGCCTGTCCGTATTAAAAAACATAAAATATTTTTGTGTAACATAAATTTATTAAAAACTATTCGGATTTTATTTTATTCATTTTTTTCGGTTTGTTGAGACTGATTGGACTAAGCTAATAAGGGTGGCTTATAGGTCCACTAAAAAAATTCTGCAAAAAAATTTCCTTTTTTGCACTTTAAAAATTGCTGACAGTTGCTTAGTTTAACTTAAATTAAGCCGCATTTTATTATTGTAAATTTTTCAAATACAAAAAACATGAAAATGTTGTAGTGTTAGTGTATGAAATTTTACTCAGTAAGTATGCGATAACATCAACAGAGGATCAACATTATGTTATGGCTGGTGCTCTTGGATCAACGAAATAGTACATCTGATGACAGGGGCACAAATTTGTTTATATTTGTTCGCACGTGTTACTTGTTAACACATTGAAGCGTCAAAAGACCTTGATTTTGTTGTTGCATTTTGCAATTTTGTTTATTTTCTGATTTTGTTAGTGCGTATGTGTCTGCACGTGTTAATTTGCTTATACTCTGAAGAAGTTGTTGCTATCTCGTTTATTTATGACTATTGTGTATATCTATTATATTTTATCATTATTATTACTGTTATCACTCTCTAATCTCATATGCATACGCTTTTGCCCTTTTAAACCTTTCCCATCATTCAATACCTTTTAAGCAAAGACATAAAAACGACGTAAATATTACGTTCATGAAAGAATTTTATTATTAAAAATTTGCATTTACTATGGCATCCAAACTGGAATGTGTAGCCAACTTCGCTGCAAGACTTTAACTGTGTTTACATTATGTAACTTCGATTTTCGAGTTTTTTTCGAGTTGTTAGTAATAATCATTTAATTGGAAATCGAAAACATACTCAACGTAACATAACGAGCTTTAAACTATTCTCTGTTTTCCTCTAGTTGGAATTAATTGTAGGGAAAACTTTGGCTCGTCCAACCTTTAAATATTTATTCGGATTTAGTAAAAACTTTAGATCCTGCAATGGGGCTTTACGTTTAAAGAACTATCTGTTTGTTATTTATGATATGTGAAAGAAATTTGTTTATCGGTCGTTTAATGACGTAGCCTTGCACTCCTCATCTTGTCCATAACGCGTAAAGCTAAGTAAAAATTCAAAACAAATTTTTACAAACTGTTTTCTGCCACGAAAACTTTAGCTATGTCCGACGTCGCTATACCCGCAGGAAACGCAGAGCAACCGGTTAGACTTTTGACTACGGGTCTGGAAAATGCGAAACGTCTGTGCATCTAACTGCTTTTCATGATACAAAATCCCTGTGAATGAATATTATTTATGCTTAGCCAGGATGCAAAGTGCGTTTCTTAATTTTTCCTAATGGATTTTTTCTCTTTCTTCTTCCCGCGTTTGCGTTTTGAATTTCAAACCTATTTTCAAAACTATTGATAATACGAGTGCATATTCTGTAAAGATTGCCTGGGGGTAATCATGTGAGCAGGCGGTCATCGCGCTGGTTATCGCTTAGTTTTTTTGGGAGACAATTGATTATCGCCAAGAAGCTAATCAGGGACTACCGTTGCTAGTTTTCCAATATTTCCCCTCAAATATTCTGTTGCAATGCATTATTAACTGAGAGAAAGGTGAAAAATGGGGGCTAAATTGTGTTTATTTGTTCCGCATAAACAAACTACATATGGTAAGCAATAACAAGCAGGCAAATTGAAACGAATAGAAAATTATATAGACTTTGTGTCAGACTAAACTAAAAAAAAGAAAAAAAAAATTTGTAAATAATAAATAACGAAATTTCGAAATTATTAAGGCATTAAGGTCCATGGGCAATTCACCCTTAACATCCGATATGCAGACGATGCAATTATCCCAGCGGATAATATTCACGATCTGCAGACGATGGTTCAAGCTGTAAATGATCAAAGTAACAACAGTAGATTAAACCTATATGTCTGCAAAACCATAATAATGACCGTGCGGTGAGCAAAAACTCCATTCTATCAAAATGTAGAAAGGCTTTCGAAGTTTGTATATGCTGGATCCATATTACACGAAGGTTCAATTCTAGCAAGCCGGCAAATGAACTTATTCCTTCGTCTCCGGTTCTTCAAATGCTTTGTACGGCCTTTCTACGACCATGGACATTACAAATAAGTACAATGAACGTCTTTGTGGCGTTACCATAGAATTCTAAATATATCGTGGGCAGATATATCCAATCCTGAGAAAAACAGACTATGGGCGTGAGCTATTAAAGTTTATTAAAATGCGAAAACTTTCGTATTTTGGACATATGATACGTGGAAAAAATATGAACTTCTACAATTGATAGTGGAAGGCTGCGTAATTCGAAATTGGACGGGGCTAAGAACTATAAGTGGAATTCTACCCACAGCAAAGAGCCGAGAAGAGTTTTGGTCGTCTCTAGTTAATAATAAAACTTAGGCAATAATGTTTTGTAAAAATGTCATCCCCTATATGCAGTAATGGATAGATAGTCAAAGAGAGAGAGAGAGAGAGAGCGAGAGAGTGTTTTTGTTTTATTTGTATACACGCGTTTTATTTGTATTCACGCAAAACCATATGATATGCTAACCCCCATAAAGTATTGTAAAAAGTCCGCAAGGTTGGATCTCCAATCCGAAAGGAATCTTAACTTATAAATTTTTAAAATTTACAAATTAAATTTCTCCCCCAGACGTGGGAATATAAACGATGCTTCAATGTGTCAGTAGATGAGCAGTTTGAGATTTTAGCAAACCCTTAAAAGTATTCCCCAGAGTTTTTGCAGGTGGCAGCACAATCTAAAAAGAAGAAAAACGATAACTTCCAGAAGACAACCAAATTATCCAAATTATTTTTTGTTATTAATGCAAAGAAATTGATGTAAAAATATCGTGAAGTTGATGAACTTGGTAAAGAGTGGATTTGTTTCATAAGTCAAATAATGATGGACGTGGCACAAGACTTAGCTGAGAGTACATCAGACGTGACTTCAAATCCTAAATATTCCAAATTTACGGAGAGTAAGTGCGAGAGTATCAGCTGGGAATCGTGCTATTATTGTCCTTGTTTAAAGTTTGCTTGTATTTCGGACTTTGTGAAGTATGTCATTAAGTTTCTTTATATATATAAGCAATATATTTTGTTTTCATATTTAGGCATTTACGGGAGCGACATTGTACCCGAGAAGGTGGTTCTTTTGTATGTCGGTACGGCTTTAATGGGGTATGTCCTTCTCTTCCGTTGGACGGAGTTTCCGATCGAGATTATGATGCTCATGTAAATAAATATCATGTAAATCAGAATTCTCGTGGAATGCCTCCTGAATGGTCCGTATTCTCGGCAGCTCAGAACCTGCCTGCGGTATTAAATGACCCATTACGCGGCAAGCAAGTCAATCTCTTCACTAAAAAATGGGGAGCTGATTTTGTCGAAAAAAGCCATATACCGCCTTCAACCTATTTGCCTGATATTACTTATCACGACTTTGAAAAGTATATATCGAAAATAGGTAAGCGTTATCGACGACATGATCATTTTACAATGCAACAAAACTTACATCGCGAAGGGGAATCATTGACGTGCAATGGAATTGTATCGACTTCGCCAACTCATGGTGTTAGCTTGGTCGCAGTACCAGAAATATTTTTAAAAGAGAGCCTGAATTTGCAGAATGCCTCTACATTTTCGCAAGTATTTCCTGGTATTATGGAAAAATCAAACGGGGAAGAGAGGCGTAAGACTGGGCGAGTAGTTCAGGAAAAATTGTCGCATTATTTAGATATTGTAGAGGTTAAAATTGCTCAGCAAGTATCTCAAAAGTCGGCATCATTTTTTCATGCGATGACCTCTCAAGATGCGATAATGACCGAAATGCAAGAAGCTGCGAGACGTGTCCAAGCATTACGAGCTGCTCTCCAAATGCTTCATAAATCTGTAGTCATAGATACTTTCCGCGTCTTATGCTTTGCAAAGCGCCGCCAAAATTTTGAAGATGTGCTGGATAAATTATGTTTAATGGCGACTGTTCACAAAACTCAACCTATGTTGCAACTACTTTTAGGCACGCAAGATTATGTGGCTGCGCTGGATTTAATCGGTACCACCCAAGAAATTCTTACTCAAGAACTTAACGGTGTTCACTGCTTCAAACATTTACCTATGCAGTTAGTGGAAATGGAAAAACTAATTGATAAAATGCTAACAAGTGAGTTTGTAAAATACGTGACAGGAGATTTAAATAGGCCGCTAAGTGATATGCTGAAGGAAACAGACAGTACATGTGCAGAGGAGGACAAACTTGTCTGCATCGTAATGGGTCTACTGCGAAAAAAGAATTTCAGTTTTGTAGATACTTACAAAGAAGAGGCAATCAACTCTATTCGGGCTATAATAAAGCAACAAATAATTGAATTTATATCCACCAGTGAGAGAGAAATATGTCTAACAGGAACGGGAGAGGAGGCGCTAGATCTTTCAATTGCCGAATGGATAAGCCTGTTAGGTAAACTCACTGTAGCATTATTAATTATTTTAGAGCGCGTACAAGCGGTTACATACATAATGGAGCAAACCACTGCAGCGGCAGGTGGAAGCAATCATGGCAACCAGTCGATAGGGGTAAACAACGAAAAGGCTGTAAATTTAATTGATTCTGAAGCGTTCCTCACAGAATCAGATCGAGCGTGCGTTGCTCAAAAGTTAAGCGAATTAATGAATGTGGTATGTCAATATTGTCATAGACGCTGTGCAAATCTTGTAGCTCCACAAAGCTTAGAGAAGGCGACCGCTACCGTCGAAGAAATATGCCGTCTTTCGTCATTGGTTGAAGAATTTAGCGTAGCTTGCGAAGATATATGCGGCATTGCTGCGGTTCCTTTGAAAATGGCTTTAAAAGATCAAGCAATAAAGTTTGCCAACCGTTTCCACAGTGAACGTAAACACAAGTTGAGGCTTTTGCTTGACACAGAACGTTGGCGGAAAGTTGACATTCCAAATGAGTTTCAGAAATTAATCGACTTCATTGAAGAAAACGATATTTCTGAACTTACCGTCAAAAGAAGCTCCACAAGCTTCCTATCTGGCGCAACTTCCTATTGGCATTACGAGGACGCCACTGAGATGCCACCGGCCAGTCCGCTGCTGTTAGTTGAATCAGTCCCTTACACGTTGGTGGGTACGGCTCTTTTATTGGTACAAATGTTATGCGAATATTGTCGATATGGCCAGCTTTTACCAATCGTAGCTGGTTATTTATCACGCAATGTTGTCGATTTATTGCGAACATTCAACTCTCGTTCCTGTCAGTTAGTAATCGGAATAGGCGCAATAAGTGTGGCAGGTCTACAGAGAATTTCGAGCGCGAATTTGGCTTTGCTTTCCAGGGCTTTGCACCTTATCTTGTGGTTGCTACCGAAAATTAAAGCCCATTTCGAATCGCTGGACCCTACAAGCGTTGCTGGCTATGAGATAGTCGAAAACGATTATCGCGGACATATTAAAGAACTTGAAGACAAAATACACACTGTTGTGTATGAGCATGTTGCCTCGGAGCTAAATACTTGGGATGCACGACCGCCAATACCGTCGCAGTCGTTTAGACAAATATCCCGACATTTAGTCGCATTACATAAAACAATTGCACCCATTCTACCTGAAAAACAAATGCAAACCATCTACAGCATTGTGCATCGCAATTTTAAAGATAAATTAAGAGAGAAGTTGCTAGAATTGGGTATTGTAAAAAACGGCGGACCTCAGCAGGGAGTAGTAACATCAGAGTTAACTTTCTATATGGAAACGTTACGGACGTTGAAGGCTTTGCCAGTTGAAGAACTCGACGATGATATATTGGAAAATATTTGGGAGTTTAACTCTTGCCAATAAGGACAGCTTGTTGTTTCGTGTATTTTACTTTAATGTCCAGTTTAGTTACTTTTTTTGTTATTGTGAGACTTGTATTCATGTAATTTTTGTTAAAGCATTTTTAGTCCTAACTATTTGTTACTCGTTAATTAAGTTGAGCACTTCTACTAATTGTGACCAACGGTGTGAAGTTAGTTAATTTAGAGACGTTAAAAAAACGGCGGAAAATAATAATGTCTATCATTCCAGCTATGGCAACTGCAATTTCATCAATTGCGGAAATCGTTTAACAACACCCGAATCAAGCGAATTGAAAGTTTGGTAGTTTCCTTTTGACACATTATTGACGTTACTTGGCTGCTGTACTTAGTAATATTTATTTTATTTATTTATATATAAATAAATATATACGTATTTATGTATATTTATTTATTCTCTACAACTCATTACCATTTAAAATAGTAAAAAAAATAATTTGAAAAAAATTTAACAAATAATTATTTTTAGTTAATAAAACATTAATTAAAATGAACATTTTATTATGCATGGTCAGATAGAGTTTCAAATTTGTGTCGTAATTTGGTGTCCCGAACTATTTCTTGTAGTTCTTCATCTTTTTGAGCACGCATTTCATCAATAACGCTTTCATAGAAGCCCGGATCTTTACTAGGATTGACCGCAGCATTTTCTGAGTTGTCCAATGACGTTGAATCGTCATTGAGGGACGGATGTTGGGGAACTTTTGAAGAAAAGTGTTCATTTATTTGTTGTAAGTTCTTAAATTCTTCACCACGATTGATATCTTCCCAAGAATCTGTTCCGAACCATATAGAAAGAGCATCATTGTAGTCTGTTATTTGCAGGCGAAATGGCCGAGATGGACTGCCAAATCCTATATAGATAATAGTATCGCGAAGAGTTTTCACAAGCTTTTGTGTTGTACTGGAGTAAAAAAGCAAAGCAGCACCGATCAAGTGAGCCGTGGACCGTAGACATCGGCAAACTTGTTTTTTTATTTCGGGTTCTAGAAAAATAAAACATTTTCGAATAAGCACTAGGTCAAGTAAATATTTGTATATTGCAAAGGTTTCTATAAACTGTTAGCTACATGATTGGTGCTACACATATTCCAAAGGCAATAAAAGCATATAGATATTTAAGAATTTTTTTCTTTTTGAGAGTTGTGTCACTTTCCCATTATGGATTCTTTTTATTGAAGTTTGGCCTCCCAAATTCATTTAGGGATTATGTTGTGCGGTTAGTCGAAACCAAATTAGAGGTATTAGGTTATAGATTCTAGTAAGGGAGTTTTTACTCGCTCGCTTACAGAATCCAATAGATTCATGTAAGCATTCTGGTTGTCCTTCCTTAATAGGCGCATTTACCCTTGAAGTCACATCAATTAAACTTTTTATGAAATTTTGAAAATGTAGTTTTCAATGTAGCTTTTTTTTGATGAAAGCTGTGGCCGGCTTAGATTACGGTTAATTTAATGTTTGGGTTTGGGTGGAAGATAAGAAAGCAGTTAAGGTTAACTTTATAAGCAAAAATTTTTTTTAATAATCGTAGTTGATAATAGTAGCATGCCTTTAAGGTTATGTCGGTAAAAAAAAAAAAACGCTACAGCTACATTTTCTAGAGTGGATTACAAATTTTTTTTCTATTACGAATATGTTCGTAAATAATATTCAAATTAAATGTAAAACTTTGCATGAGATTTACTGTATATTTAGACTGTTTATGGGGGGATGAATAGGCAAACAGGATATATGAATAATTGCCAAAGTACATTGACACTCACTAGAAACGTTACGATTACCGAGGGTAATATTTAAAAA
This sequence comes from Glossina morsitans morsitans, assembly GCA_001077435.1. Taxonomy (NCBI): domain Eukaryota; kingdom Metazoa; phylum Arthropoda; class Insecta; order Diptera; family Glossinidae; genus Glossina; species Glossina morsitans. The sequence continues at coordinate 53,141 of CCAG010014241.1, forward strand.
AGGGAATTTTCAAGCGCTATAAAAGCAACGAAAAGCCGTACTTGACTGACAACAATATTTTCCATGGTTTTAGACGTAAGTTAAACGTAAGTCATACCGAAATTCATAAATATGTCGTATTTTCCGCCAACGATCACCACTGGAAATGGAATTTTTTCTATCGTCGTCGTCGTAGTTTTATTTGTAATCAGCTTTTCACTATTAGCCGAGAGCTTCGTTGAAACATCTCTGAGATGTCCACAGGCCTCGTCAATGTCCGCAAACATACAATGAGGCTGAGATAAGTCTATCATAATGATGACAGCAAAACTGCTCAAATTTTGACCTTTCAGGGTTACTTCTATAAGTTGTTCTGTATTCCGTAACGAGCCTACTTCCCATATATTAAGGACTTGTTTTTGCCCGTATTCAGTAGAACGCGAACGTCGACCATACGAAAATTGTAAAGCCAATGTTGGTCGAGGATTCTCCTCACGATCAAGAAATTTATTAATAATTGTTGATTTACCAACGCCTCGACTGCCCAACAGCAGTATTGATCGTCCCTTAGATTCATGTTGTTGCTGAAGTTGTCCTAATTGTTTCTCAACTAATTTAAATGCTACGTCTTGTATGCTTTCCGATTTCACATGGCTATCATCAATAATTGTGCTGAACATTTTTTTTTTTTTTTTTTTTTTAGTAAGAAACTGAACATACAAAAGTAATAAAGAATTTTAAAACAATTTAACAGAGTAATGAAAGAATTGTTTTGATTTGACTAACGCGTTACTAAGCTACTAATATTAATATTAGAGGTCATTGCGTCTGATTTGAACTGAATCTTTTCATGCATTTTCTTTTGTTGTTTTGAGTAAATATACGGAATGCAAATTAGCGTTTTTTTTTTTTTATGACCAGCCACTTAGGGAATGTCTCCTATACATGGTGGCGCAAGAAGGGTGGAGAGAATCAGTAGTAGTCTTGAAAATGGAGATGTCAGGCACGGTGGACAAGAACACTGCTAGTAGGTTGTTCGAAAGGCGGACAGCATGGTTAAAGAACGACGAGGGTGTTGCGGGGTATGCAGGCAACTTCAGAACGAGTGGGTGAGCATGCTAAGAAACGTGTGCAGTCCTATTAAAAGGCTTAATTGGTGGACAAATCTCTTTTGACTCTGTAGAACACTTGCCCTGGACGTATCTACACATAAGCACAAAACAGCCCACTTTACGTTAATGCTAAAGGGTATCGAGAGTTTTAAACAAACTTTCGACGTTCATAAGTATTTGACCCTTTCGCTATATGCGGGTGGTAGTCTCCGAGCAAAGTTTGGAAGGTCCCGCCCATACCTGTGAGCTGTATTCTAAAAAAGCGAAATCATAAAAGTTGCGCAAGAACACACACAGAAACTGCAACTAACAAGACAGACACAGACAGGAACCGCAACTACAAGACCCAGTAAACGTGGTTCACTATTTTCGTAATAAATTTTAACCGTTTCGGTATGCTGTACATGTATTGTATTCCACAAATAATACTTAGATCCTCTCCCACTCTTTTTTACGCGATTTTGAAATAACACGGTTCATCAATAAGGACCGACCCACTTTTTTACACAAATTTTTTTGTCTGGCGTAAATCGCAAAAAAATTTTTTTTAAATTCCAATTTTGACCGTATTAGTGACTTGGTTTACTACGGAGAATACCCAAATTTTATTATTACTTTTTTCTTTATCTCGTTACACATCACTATTCACTATTTATTTTGTGTTAGAGTGTTCAATTTGTAGGGCGCAATAAATAATTTCAATAAAGGTTTGAAAGTTTACGTTCATTTGTTGATCCTTCAGTTCGTAATAACGCACGCTTACTATTAAGTAGCGATGAATAGTTACAAAATTGAGTTTTACTCTCGGGATCACAGAACAAATAAATCTATATATTGTGAAATTGATAAAAATGCGATCGTTTTAAGTTACTACTCTTTCAATTGAACATTTTAATAATAAACGAACACGAATACGACTTTATATAAATTCAATATGGCAACTTAATGAAAGATAGAGCATGGAATATATTGAATTCTTTTATTTCATGCTTAATACATCATTTTAAAGATAATAATTTTGGAGTGTTTCTTATTCTAAATAAATCTTTGGCATCGTAATATGTTTATAAAAAAACCACTTGAACGGCTAAATCTCGTTATTTGTGTTCATTAAGTCAATCCGTTTTTCTATGCGTTACAAGCTTTCGAGTTAGCTTAATATAGCTTAATTTATAACCCTTATGTTGGATATAATAAAGGATGCTCATGTATTATATGCGCATGCAGGTAGGGAGGCATGGAAAAAGTGTTCAGATTGCATTGGCAATACTGTACAGTTAAAAATTTATTGGAAGCTTTTTATTTCGAACTAAGTAATTTATATGAAATGTGTCGAAATTTTCGATTATTTCGCACTTGTAAGTTGACTTTGCGAATTTTTTTGAAAACTTTATTTGTAATTGATAGAGAGCAGAACATGTGAAATCAGTTGCAAAGTTTCGTTTACTAGATAGAGAGTGCGTTTCTTAAACAGTAAATAGAAAGTTTTTTTTTTCTTTTTCTTTTAACAGTTAATAGAGAAATGGAGTTGAATGTAAAACACATAAAAGGGAATTTCTTATAAGAAATTGAAGCGATGTTAACAATTAGAAAAATAATGCGATATCTATGAAGAAAGTGATAAAAGTTGCAGTAAAAGCAAAAATAGAAAAAAAGAAGAAAAAAACAAAAAACATACGCGAAATGGTACATGCATTGAATAACTTTAGCTACTCCCATCCTTAATTACATTAACTTTGTATGGATTTAGATGTAAATGTATGTGAGCGTTATTCAGTTGCACTATATATTGAATAATATTTCGTACGGCATTAATGTATCTAATAATAATGTAAGCGTAGAATATTTGTCAAAAATATGACAAGGATGATATAAATCATTATTAGCCTTTCGCTTAAATGGGTCAACGCTACGCGGGACTATCTACATATATATGTACTTGTTATTACCCGAAAAATAAAGGAAATCGATTTTTCCTTATTTACGATTTATTCAAATGATGAAACCCACATTCACACACGCATATAAGAATAGGTGCGAATTCTTTTATATATGCGCGTAAATTATATTTGCATATAATTTTACTACGTTTATAAAGCATTTTTTTTTTGTCTTTCATTTATATTCATTTTCGCTTCTTATTCTCAAACTTTGTTAAATGTTTTCGCACTTTATCGCTTAAATACTGATAGAGACGTACAAGCTACGTACGTTTTAGCTAAAGGAAAACAAACACACATCTACGTTTTGGAGTAGCTATCGCGTGGGAAAAATGTACAAAGACCGCTCTTGTTTGTTGTGGGCGTGTTAAGCAATCAATGATGATTGCGACTTCACTTCACTTTAAGAGATTTTAATATAAATTTGGAAAATATTAATACACAAATATTGAATCTGTTAAAAATTGCAAGTGGTTCTCGTTTAATAGCTACTACTACGGGTCCATACATGCATAGCTTACGTCCAATAGTAATTTTGATGCATAGGATCGATCGGAAAATGTGTATTTTTGGTTTCATCTCTTTCCTAGTACCTTTTTTTTTCTTGGGGAATTGTCACACACATATAGATGGTGTTACAAGTGAATCGGTGTTAATAACATACTTATATAGTCGCTGATGCATATAAATGGAAAGGTAAAACTAGTATACTTCTGTTTGCCTATGTTGACAATACAAAGGCAGGTTGTTTTTATTTTTTTGGTTCAATTAAACCTTTGACCGATAGAAGCTGGGTTGAAAATAAGACCAAAGCAGGTTAGCATGTAATTGCACTTTATTCTAAAAAAGTGTACATAGGCCTAGGAATATTTCTATATCGTGGAAAGAACGGATTAAAATAAAAAAGAGTTTGATGTGTAGTTTGAATAAATAAAGCCAAAGTTTATTAATAAGAAGGAAGTTTAATTCAAAATGAGATTCGACTCAGAAAAATAGTATAAGAAGGACAGTAGAAATTTGCATTCTCTTCGATTATCTTGTGTAGACCTTTGCCAACTACTTTTTTCGTTCGAAATATCAAAAGGGAACATGTAAAATCCTAATTCCATATAGCAACTCAATTGTCAATTATTCAAATGGCTACAAACCATGCGGGGAAATATTAAAATTATTCAATTTATGTCGCAACAATATATAACGATATTAAAGATCGATCGTTCGGAACTAACTATTTTGCAAATGACAAGTAAAAACATGAGACCTGGTCGACCGTTAATTATCTTAGGTCAGTTCGCGTACTACAATTATTCATATAATCACTTTTCAAAGTAAATTATTATATGGGAAGTAGGCGCAAGAGTGACCCGATCCGCATCATTTTCAATAGCGTTCGTCCTTAAGCCACAGCATGTTGGAATCTATCGTAGTCCATCAAAATATCCTAAAAATTGGGACCGGTATGCTGAACAGAAGAAAACAAGACGGACGGACAGATAAGCTTAGATGGATTCTGAAAGTGATTCCGAATCGATCGGTATAATAAAAGTTGTATCTATGACCTTGTACTACAACCGACGTAAAGTATAAAAATGCAGTCATCTAGATTAGGCTTAGTAGTGACGATTGAAGTGTATATAGACATTGGTTCGCTACTTGTTTTATGATTAGATTTGGACTTAAACTTCTCTGCTGTTAATGAAGAACATTTTTCTTTGCTCAAACATTGCTGTAGATGATTTTTTTGCTTTCCCGCTTTCTTCATAATAAAACGAACTCCTTAGATGTATGTGCACTTTTTGCCCTTAATTGTATTTATAATCTTATAACGGCTGTCGTTCTTCTCAATGGATTATACGCCTACGATTGCAAATGATGACTACCACAAGCAAAAAAAAAACAAAATAAATAAATAAAGAGAAATCATATTTTCGGCATAGTATGAGTTTCTTAACGTCCGTCACTTCTGTGGGTTGAAGTAAGAGAATTTTTCAATAAACTATGATATTTACTTTACTAAGTAGCAAATGTGACTCTTTCGACTTTTGGCTCTTTAAGGATGGAAATCACCGTGAAATTGTTAGAAAATCAATTTGTTTTTTATTTCGAACACAACTATAAACTGGCAAACTTTAAGCCCACTTTTCTCGGAGCGTGTCATTTTGAAAACGATATTCAGTATAACTCCAGCATTTTTCATTCTCTTTTCAGACTGAACGATATTTTTTCTTTTTAATCAAAAGTTGATCAGTTACATCGTGTGCTGCACAACTTCTTGCTTTAAAGATTCGATTACGGCTTTGGTATTGCCATCTTTGAATATTTTTAAAAAAGTGGGTTTTTCAATACCCAACTATATATATGCTTAAAAACTTGCGCGCATGTTATTATTCTGTTACTCTATCTGTCGCTTAAAAAAGAAGTCAAATAAACATTAGCGGTTTTTCCCTTGATGCGATTCTAAAAATGAGAACAGAATTCAGTTTTTTGTGTGTTTTATGCAAGATATATTCTTTAATCCGGTTTCTTTTTAAAAAATAGAGAAGAAAAAGTTGTTCGTTTTTTGTCTGCAATGCAATTTATCTATAAAGAAAAAAGAAGAACACTTCCTGTTGAGAGACCGGATGCGACTCACAAAACGAATGTGAAATACCTACCTGGTTTTAGGTTATTCAAACCATGCCCACTTTTGAGTAAATATTTGACTATTGATTGATTTGATTGATATTTGATTACAAGTCTTCCGGATATACGATATTTGTAAACGCCGAAAGCGCATCTGATGCGCAATTGTAAGAACCGCCAAACTAAGAAGTTTTGTTAGGCAAGATGGTATGAAGATCCCTATGTACTCTATTTATAATGTATCGTAGATGAATATATTTTAAAAAGTATGTTTACGTAAAAATATCGTTTCGTAGATAGCTTCCCAAAACTGTATCTCAGTTTTGCGCTTTAATTGTGTGTATGACATTTTTCAGCTTAAGGACGAGCTCCTAAAGCGATTTAGGTGATTTTTGAAATTGATATGCGGATTTCAATAAGGCAAGAACTAAGATCGAACATGATCTTGAAAACGAAATTTTCATTCCCCAGCTTTATCTGCAGAATTTGAGTGCAATTATAACTAACTTGCTTCAAGTTTTCATTTCACTTTATTTGATTTAGAAAACTGCATTTGATTGATTGAAGCATGCAAATAATTGAAACTTCTTTGTGTCATATCATATCGAATATATTATAAGAAAGTAGGGGCAGCCTCTACTCTCTAGAGAAGAAAAGTCTGGCTTTTGCTGTGAGTTTAATGGATAAAGTTACTAACTGTCAAATAGATTCATCATTTCTACTGAATGACCTTGGCTTTGGAGTGTCTAAGTACTTCTTTCCCTAGCGTATATTGAACGATGCACTTTCTTATACGGGTCGTTTGTAAGCCCTTCAATAAAAATTTATCTTCCTTTCGGGCAAGAGTGAATCTCTGATACGTAGGTTACTTGATCCATTGCGTTACTGGTAGTTGCCAAGCGTTCGTGTCAGTGTTATTTTTCGCTTGTCTTCCTTTTGCCAACACAGGCTTACATTTAAGCGTTTTAAGTTTTAGGCTAAGTTAACTACAATCTTGTATTTAGGTTTATGTCCTACATCACTAGTGGTACAAGGTATATTAAGTTTATGTCGACGTACGTAACACCCAGGAGGTCTTATGATAGTCCTACCTTTTATTATACCGATCGATTCGGAATTTAAGATTTTCGGGATTCCTGTCTAATATGTCTTTGTGTTCAACCAACAACTTGCAATTCTTAAGATATTTTGATGAAATTTAGTACAATGATGTGTTTTGGCCCAACGCTCGCCGCGTAATAGCATTTCATTCTAAATGGGCATAAAAAGTTGATTCGGCAATTGTAAAAATGTAAATTAAGTTTGCTAAAATTGGATTATGCAGTGTGATGTCGTGGGCATCCTCCAATATGCGAGCTTTCATGCAAAGCGTGCCTTTGTCTGTCATTTATTTACCAAAACAAGTGAATAACAGCGCTAGGTGAATTAGTGTAGAGTATCTAATCGTCGGCCTTGCCCGACTATATCTTATTATGAGTCATTGTGGTATGCTGTTTCTAATAGATAAACAAATAAGCAAATATGACGGACAATATGAATCTGTGATCCTTAAGTAGTGGGCACAAAACTACCATTTCGAACAAATGTTCTCACGTATTTTTGTCTTAAAAAAAAAGCGAACGATTTTGATAGAGTAACGTCAACATATATTATGCTAATGGTTGCAAGTCAAAAGTTAAGCAATAAATAATATTGACATCGTAAATATGGTAAGTGCGTTACAAGAATAAATGAAACGAAACTAATATAAAGTTAAAATTGCATGAAATATTATCTTCAATTGCGGTGAAATACATCACACGAAGACTTTCAGTTTGTTTGCGAACTATTCGAATACTATATGCATGGTACCCTTGTTGGCTTCACTATCGCATTCACCGCCGCACCATAAGATTTTGTTAACAATAGTGGGCAAAGACGCATTACAGACACTCCATAATATATACTTAAAACTTAGCCAAGCTTACCTGTTAAACATTTCCACTGTATTACTAAATGAGTGTTAAACTGTAACCGTAACCGGGTATTTCCTGATTACTTAGCAATGCTGGTCTGAATTTTTTATAAAAATAAAAATTACTGATCAATGGTCACAATTAATAAAATAGATTCGCGGAAAGGTAAATAATTAGTAATGATTTTCTTACTACTTTATCTTATACGCAGTATAAAGTCAGTATAGAGGAGACAGTAAAAGTTTAAGAAATTTCTTTTAATACTAAAATCGTATTAGGTTATGTTTCCATATCTGGAGGCTAAAAAGATTCGTCTTCGGTCATTTAGGTTGTTTACTTTGCTTTGAATTAGATATTTATTAATTTTCTTAATTAACACTTAAAAGCGAACTTAGAAAAAGCCAAAAGAAAGGAAAAATTTACTAGAGCCCAGAGTTGGGCATAAAAGTGGTTCTCATCTAATAAGTGATTCAGTTTCATATAATACGGTGGGTGTTAAACACTCGCTCTCTTTCTCTTTTGTTGTTCATAGTTTCTTTTTCGTTTTAATAAAAGAGCAAAAAAATGTAAGAGGAGTTAAGTTTATACTCTTTTTTTAAAGTTTTGGTTTGTATGTGCTGGGTATTAGGTGCGATTAAAGCCAGATAGAGCGCTCTCTTTCGGCTCATTATAGTATTGTATTGCTTTGGCAAAAGTTTATTTAAAAAACCTCGACACGAATGTAGATTTTGTGTTTGCGTTAATACATAAAATAAACAAGTAAAAAAGTAATGAAACAAGTGACAAAGTTTTCGATGTATAAGCAAAGCAAGTAGAAGGTTATATTTGCCTTAAGACGAATTTTGGATACCTACTATCCGAAATATATATATATATATAAAAATCGAGAAGCGTTCTATCATTTTTTGCGACACACTATTCCGGTTAATATTTTTAATAAACTTGAAATCAAGTTTCGGTATCGGTATCAATAAAGGGTATTCTCGATCTTTCAACTTTTCATCGGTTTCTCAGTCGTTATAGGTTCGATTACATTGACTTTTTCAACTTGGCGTGGGGCTCTGCATTTTAGTTTTTAAAAATTTGTAACTTCAAGAGCAAAAAAGGCAACAAATGGTCGAATCGTCCGTCACCCGGCCATTATTAAATCTGTTCAGGCTACGATACTGAACAAATTTATGTGTGGTTGTGTGCGATTCGTATGTATGGACTTAGTAATAACAAATGCTTCTTCTTGGCGTATCATTTGATGTCGGACATGAAAAGGAAGAAATTACGTAAGATTAACAGCCGTATTCTGAAACATATCACAAATATGTCACAAATGAAGAAGCATTTACTTGCTTGCGTTTTTCATAACTTAATAACCTTGTTTTATAACAAAGTTTATAGTACAGAGTTTTACTGCAGCTGACATTCCGGAATATCAAATGTGATGTAAAGTCATAAATGCTATGACAAGAAAACACATTAGTTTCCTTTAGTGACTTGCAACGGGTCACAAGGCCTGAGTACGGTTGCAAGTCTTTTCATCCTCCATCACATTCACCGGATTAAAGAGTATATTACGTTTATAATAAATGGCCCGAATGCAATACGTCACGTATGATTGAGGACTGTATGCGGGAGGACTGTACTTGCGTAAAATTTGATGGCGAAGTGGGAACATATTAATTTCAAAATATTCAATGATATTGGCTACTCTCCCGTTCATGCTATCCCAACCCATACGTCATACTTTCCTTTTTTTCGGTTGCTTTGAGAGCCCCCTTGAGGGTGCTTGAAATCAGGGCCCAAGGTTCTTCCTTTAAATACCCAGAATGAATTTTCTACTACGACTACTATCGTTTCGGTTATAATCAGACATAGTACAAAGTGATTTAGAAGGATATGTAGGAACCTTGAGTGTCTCATTATTCGAACTCATTTCATTTAAGGAAATTTATCTTAGTAATAGAATCTCGAAATTTTATCATTAAATTAATAAACACACAAAATGTAAATTAACATAATTCACTTTATGTTTGCAGGAGTCTGGAATTGTTTAATCAATTAAGGTAAGCTTAAAAAATATGTTTAAATGAAAAAGCAAGTGTCCCTATGTAAATTTGATTTTATTTGGAAGAATTACATTTTTAGGAGTTTATCATATTTCATGTCTTAAATTTTTATTAAGTAAAAAATAAAAGTAAAAAAAAGTTGGAAAATTGAAGCTATTTGTGAGCAAGACAAACCATACAATTTGGTTATGCCCTATTGGCTAAAAGCTCGCAAGATCCTCTTAAATATTTCAATTTTCCCTATTGTGGCGCACCCAAGAAAGGAAAACTGACAGATTGAAGTGCGGTACAGTCGAGTAGATCAGAGTCACTCGATACACATCTAAATGCCATAGTGACTGCTCGGTCGGCAAAAGCCCAACACTTACCAATTGAGCACACACGCATCAGGTTGTGACCACTCCGTGTCACTTTCTCCACTTTCCCCAATTCTTGCTGACCATTCCCGTGTTCCACGCATAGGAAATATCTTCTGAATGATTGGTCATGAAAGAAAAAACGTACATTTCCAACGGCATTGGAAAACATTTGTGAATAAAATGTAAAGCTTCCAAGAGTTTTGAGATAAGGTAACGAAAACTTTTTGAAAGATAAACGCTACGCGTGGAAAATACGATTTGTTTTTAGAGACTAGCTATTGGAAAAGTGAAACTCTGAATACTTTACATTTTTCAGTCACTGTGTCCTGTTCTTATGCTCTACACTACTTGTGCTACAAGGGCAATTAAGTTTGTACGGTTGTATGCAACACCCAGAAGGACTTGACATAAAGCCACCTCTTATTATATCGATCGGTTCACAATAACTTTCTTAATCGAGTTAAATTTGTCCTTCCGCCTGTCTTGTTTTCTGTTCCACTTGCAATTCGCGATTTTTGACATATTTCGATGAAATTTGCTACACTGACCTGTTTTGTCCAAGTGACCAACACTACTGAGGATAGTTCGATTCGGAACACTTTTCCGGCCGTTTTTCATACGATGCCTTGTCGATGTGGGAATAATTATGGAGTGGTGCAGGTTTTAATTTACGTAGTTCGCAATATTTATTAACTTTTTTCACCTGCATAACTGCAATTATTTTTCGTATCTTCTCGCTAAAAAGTTACTCGTGCGGGGCAGGTTGAAAAAAGAAGCATTTCCTAATGATTCCGTTTGCCGAACAGGCGAAAAGACAATTGCCAATCTTTCTCAGACGATACAATGATTGTAGTATACATCATCCGATAATAGTGATCGTTCGTGTAAGGTTACACAGGTGAGCCAACTAGTTCTGAGCCGATTTAAGTCTGTTTTTGATGATATCCCAAATTTTGCGAACAAAAATGGACATATCCCTAAACTGATTATACAGATCAAGTTTTAATATTTATTGGATGGATCGTCCACTGAAACAGTTCGTAAATCATTTTCATTAATTACTCGATAATCGATATTCGAAAGGTCGCTCTCGGAGCCTCTAAATCGATAAAATATTTGGCTTCATTAAGGCGACTAGATTAACCTTTTAGCTTACCTTTAAAAAAAAAGTTCTAGGGCCGATGCTACTTTTTAGTCCCTGCGTTTATTTCTTTGATCTAAACAGATTATCTGTGCGATAATGGATACCTTAGCTAGGGATAAAGACAAATTTTTACTTATTCCCTCATTTGATTTTAGACACAGATCTTATTCGTTTTCAATAACAAACGCTTTATGTTGCATAACATTCCGATTAACTGCTTTTTCAATTTTCTTACAAGCGGTTTTTTTCACATCAAAATCAATCGCTATATGTAATTGTGATTATTGTTGAGATCTCCGTTAGGGGTGTTCGAAATTGGCTCGAAAGCAAATGCAACTATTTCTTATTTACTTATTAGAATTTCGCGTTGTCTCTTAAAAAAGAAACAGTTGCAGCTTACATTAATTGTTTATCAATTCTTTTGAACCACTTAACGATATGGACGCGTGTGTAATTTGAGTGTAGGGTTAAAAAACAAAAGGAACTGAACGTTTGCATAGAAAGAGAACCACAGTTACGCTTATTTAAATCATGTGGTAAACCGTTGTTAATTCAATTAGGTAATCGATTTTTTTCTTCTGCTTTTTTTTTTTTTTAGTTTATTAAGCTTTTTCATTTTTCATTACATTCATTATACCGACTTTTACTTACATATATATATAAATATATATATATATATATGGTATAGTGTTTAGTGTGTGTAGACCTAGTAGTGTAGATTGCTATAGAAATTTTTAGCTGTTAATATAACAGAGTTACTTACCTTTTAGTGCATCAGTTAAAAAACTCTCTTCATATACACTGATCTTTAAATAAGAAAGAGAGACAATGAATTATTTTCACTAACACCACTAGTATCTAAAATACTTATATATTTATATAAACGCTTCTATATATACATATATATATATATTTAATGCACAGATGTGTATGCGAGCATGAGTCTTTTTTCCTTTTAACCTAACAGCTGTCTGTTTAGGTATGTACGTGTATGCACATGTATTGGTTTATTTCAATCGTTTTCATGCATAATGCTTGGGTTCGGTTTGGTAATCATAGTACAGTAGAGTTATTTGAGCCGCTGAAACATACGGAACGTCGAGCACGTACTATAACGGATACGCTACCATATACTCCGTAGAGATTCTACGACAACGTTAGGTTTTTTTTTTTTGTTGGATTTGATGAATTTTTAAATTCTTTTTATCTGTTCTGTTCTGTTCTAAAGTAGAGCTTGTGGGTATATTCAATCATTCTAAAGAGGTAGATAGATACACTCATTGGCGGCATTGAGTGCAAAAATTTTTCTTTGTTTTTTTTTTTTGTTTTTTGTTTTAAAAAAATTATTTTCAAAAGCGAAAAATTAATAAAGTGAGTGATAAATAATTTCAACGCAAAAATTATACTCACAAATGCAAACACGCATACATATATATGTATACATACATACATACATATATATATATATATATGTATTTATAAAGGTTTTAACAAAATACCAACTCTAAGTGTATACACACGTATATATGTATTGTTAGTAATAATAATAATAATAATAACAACAATAATAATAATAAGAATAATAATAATAATAATAAACTCGAAAACCACAAAAAAGTTTATTCTGGGATTAACTGTGAGTAAGCGAAAAAAAATTGTAATCGTTCATCGCCAATAAACGCATTTACATGTATGTGTAAATCACGGCCAAAGCGAAACAAAAAACAATCTGTAATACAGTGTAAAATGGTAAACTGTTTAGTTGGAAAGACAGAAGAAACAAACGATAAAAATGAGTTAAAAGTGAATTCATAATAAAGTTGCATGGAATACAAAGAAACATATATACAAATATATATATATATATACGCATATACAGAAATATCTGGATATGTATATATAACTGTTTATACAAACATAAATATATATACGTGAAGAAGATACTTAAAGTTCTGCATGATGTTGTTTTTGGTGTTGTTGTTGTTGTTGTTGCTGCTGCTGCTGCTGCTGCTGTTTGTTGTGTTCTTTCTTTTTATTTTTTAATAAAGAACGTAGAAAACAAAATTAATAAATTAAGGAAAACAAAAAAAAAGGAAAGAAAATACGAGTAAACGAGTATTCAAACAAAATTTATTTCGAAAACAAGTTTTTCTATTCATTGGAATTTTAATGCTTAGAGTCAGTCGCCGAGTTGGCAGTAAATGCCACTATATAAAATGAGGTGTGTAGCTTGATCGATATGAATAAAATATCGGTAGACATATGTATGTGCATTATTTTTCTTTTTCTTTTTCTTCTTCTTTTTCTTCTTTTCTTCTAAGATAACATGTACTAATCTGTGCATATACACACGCTCATAATATCCATATGTGTTTAACAACATTTTTTCTTTCTCTTATGTACATTAATGTAACATGTGTAAGTTTATAAGTGGGTGTTTGCACAGCATTCTTTCATTTCGTTATTGTTGCTAGCGTTTAGCTAATTAATTTTCGATTTTCGATTCGTGCACATATCCATCCGTATGTAAAGATAGAGGCTGCCTTGCTAGTGCCTTCACATAGCATTGTTTGCTGTGAGTAGTTTTTATAAAACTTTAAAATGATTTCCGCTTTCAAAGTCCAAATAACCAAATATTTATTATTTATTTTGTTCCCGGCTTTCAATTAATTTTCTTGCACATAATTCTCATAAAGAGTTTTCATTGCGAAGTTTGGTTATAGAGATGTTGAAACTGTTGGCATTCGGACAGGTGCATTTGTATACCCGCATGTATACTTTTGAACGGATAAGAAATCCTTTACTGCTTTCCTCCTTTAAAGGATGATTCTGCGTTCTGCTGAAACATTTTCTGATATTTGCAAGACAAGACAAGAATGGTTCTCCATATGGTATATACACCATTTGTGTATGCTATCCTGTCGCTCTTATCCGTAGAATATTCAACGCATGTATACAAGCAGGTTTAGGTAATTAAGGCCCTGTGTTCAGCCGCCTATCTATACCCGTATAAAATTATTTTTACTCGAAGACAACCCGCCAGGTTGAGTAGCGAAATTGTCTCGACCAACAACTCTATTGTCATGGGTTCCAATCTCAAATGTGGTAGAGTTTTCATCAGACACGGCAGTTTTAGATGTTAATGCTTTAACACTTTAGTCCTTAGAATTTATTTCTCGGGGTAAATTAACGATAATAATAATAGTCGAAGGAAGACAATTATATAACTTTCATAAATGTTCACGTCGAAGGTTTCAGTATTGTCTGTCACTTTACCTGACATGGAATTCAGTTTTAGTAACGTTAATATTTTATTTTAATTTTGGTAGGTTGTGAGGGTATCAACAATAAATTTCAACGATCACGTAACACAAGGAAAGCTGATGCTTCAGCAGCTGCGTGGTAGTCGTAGATATGGTTAGCACAAGATCGCGAAGACGTTGGATAAGGAAGTGTTAGATAGACCTCGACTTTTCTAGAGAGGAAGGAATGGTCCACGTTCATTTCCACAGCCTGACATTTCAAGAGCAGCAGGCCGTTATCACTGCAAGGCGCCGGTTATGCCGGCCGCCTATAAGTGTAACAGAGTGACGGTCAGAAAATGTTAAAAATGAGAAAGTGATATGGAATGGCCGCAGCTTCCAGAGAGCGTTTCCACTCGGTAAGCGCTATGCCTTCACTTATTGATACGCTGTAGTTATGACTAAGTGCGCTCTACCGAGCTGAGATTTGAACCCACCCACACTGATTTAATAGTCATGATTCTCACAGAGGAAACTGTAAGATCCCCAATCAACTAAAGATCGAAATATTTTTTTTTTTTGTATATTGGTGGGGTATGCGGTGGGATACTGCTCGCTAAGTACCGTCCCAAGTTTATATCTGACATTTAAAGTTTACTAGATTTCTTAAACCTTTCTACCTCACTGAAATTTGCGCCTGAGATCCTGCAGATCATATATATATTCCCGATCAGCTTAAATAATGGAACCTATTTACTGCCGAATAGGCACCTGTCTGTTTGACCCTTCAATTTGATCGCAAATTTTTCACTAATAAAATGAAAATTACAGATTAATTCGCCCATAAATCGTAAAATATATATAAAAACAAATAACATTATAGCGTAGCGCTACTACTTCGCTTAGTACAGTTTGTCATATAACGACTTTTCAAAATAAGGTTTTATATAGGAAGCGTTCGAAAAAGTTTTCCAATGTACGTTCGTCTTTGGGCCAAAACATGTACTGAATTTCATCAAAATATCTCAAAACGTGCGTACGTTGAACACAGAAATGCATGGACAGACGGACTTATAAGCTTAGATCAATTCAGAGAGTGATTTTGAATCACTCGTTGTACTAAAAGGAGGCTTTACCTCCTCCTTTAAATCTTTCTGACTGTTTTATACATTAGCACAAACTTCATATGTATACTTGTATACCACAAGTAATGTAGGGTATAATAAAGCAAGGAGTCGAAGAATATTTCATATAAATACTTAGGAAATCTGCTTTAATTTTATAAAATGATGACATTAGCTACATGCTATACATGATATATGATGTTTATAATAGCGATTGCTGCGTCGTATACCGAGGGAAATTTCTCTTCACTCTATAAGCTGCTAATGCATATTGAAATTTTATACCAAGTCGAATACAACTTGTGTCTTGTTATTGTCTTTGGTGTTTGCTTAAAGTGTTTTTTGAAATCTGAACAGATATGTGTGTGTGTTCGAACGTCTGCACCTGGCATGAAATCTGAACAGATTGAAGTTTTCTTGTAAGCTTTTTGTTGAACGGTAGTGTGTATAATATTCTCTACATATATAGGCTGTACTTGTTGCTTTCCCCGCCAACCGAAACATCGAAGGTACAGATCAAACCCGCGTCCAGATACCATTGAATAGAATGGCATTGAAACAGACAGAGGGAGTATTTATTTAGACGCATTTTTTCTACTATTTACTACCTGCAAGACACAGAAACTTTAACAAAGATAACAAATGCAAAACAGCCCTATCGCGTGTACGTGTGTGCACATCTAGATTTGTACTTGCACGATATAACAAAGGTGCTTATAATTTATAATGTTATCAATCTGAATGCGCATATTAAACGATACAAACGTATGTGCTCGCATACATGGATCGGTTTGTAAATGTAGTTTGTTGAAAAAAAAAAACATCACCATCTTGTGAACCAAGATCTCCAGATAGATGTCATTCTTAATAAATGTGTATTAGATAACAATATTCCAGAGTACAAGGAAAAATTTAAGAATATGTGCTTGTATGCGTCCGCATACGTTTCTAAATACACATACATGTGTGCACGTATCGTTGAAGTATCATTTGATAAGCAAAATAAATATTTAAGATAAACATTTCATTTTTATACTCGCCACCAAAGTCTGATGATGATGTTATGTTTCAATTGTATCTCTATTAAATACGTCTTACGATTGTTATATGGGCAAGAAACTCGCATCTGAGGTAGCCATGATCGTTATTATCTCCATTATAAAAATCTACTAAACTAAATGACTAAGTTTCCGTTTTATTTGGATTATGGTTTATGCCCACTAACCGGCATAAGATATTTTAACTTTTTTCATTGTGTTCGCATTATTCAAACATATACAGCGAAGTAAAATAGGAATGCATATATATGTATAGAGCTGATCTGCGTTATATTCGGATCAAGTTTCTTCGCCCGTTTAAGTTAAATTACTCCTTCGTATTTCCCTATATGTTTAGGTTAAAAAAGAGGCAGAACGACATTTTCTTATCACAACGACTATTTAAATTTTCTACTAATCAGTTGCTGGGTGCTCCTCCTTACAGAGTATATGGGTTCTCTCACCTTCACCGTTTAACCCCTTCACTCGAGTCCGGCTCGATATCGTCTTTCTTGCACTAACTTCCATGTCAAGGTAGACTCGACATTGCATTACTTAAAATTATTAAGCGTTTTTTTTTCTTTCAACTACTAAATCCTATCCTATTTCGAACATACGAATACGACTTTTTATCGAGATCATTTTGTATGCCTTTTATGGAAACTCGTTAACATATCCGTGCACACGACGTGAATGCTATAGCAATCATTTTCGTTGTGATACCAAATATCATGAATGCTACAACTTTCAAAGTTTGAAGCCAATTATTTTGCATTTAATTTTTTATAATCCTGGGGTTTTTCAATTATTGATCAAGTGATTCTTTGGCTTTTTCCATACTTGCAAATTTTGCTTAGGGTACCTTTAAATTTTGCTTAGGGTACCTTTAAATCTATAAATTTCTGTATACTAGAAAGAGAGCAGCTGTTCTTTTTTCTCGTGTTTTCTCTTATACGATCTACATTGATCTACATTGTCGGGAATGCTATAGCATTTGTTACTTATATCGATTACACTATGATCTTTTAACTACTCCTAGAAAATATATTCAATCAGATTTCGGATATCAAAACTAATTTTAAATTAAATGGACTGCCATTTTTTGCACCTTTGCACTGAACTTTTTGCTGTTTGTGAGCGTGTTAATGAGTTAGTGGAGGGTACAATAAAAATTAGAAGTACAAAGCGTTAAGCATAGAAAAAAGCTTTGATTTTCACGCTGCAATTTCTATAAATCCAGAGAACAGAGAAGTTACGCGTTTCCCCGAACTTCATACGAGGGAATGTAAAGAATGTCTGAAAAGTTGTAGAAGAGGCCTGAAATGATTGTTGGCCTGTGTCTTCGATTAGTTTCCATGTCATATTTGCAATCATGACAATAGATTTGTTTGTTGTTTCAAACGCCAGCACTTACTTAATACAATTGCTTTCATCTCAGTAAGAATTCTCACAGATATACATATATCCATTTGTATATGTCAATAAACATAGACAGACGTACCTGGTATAACAGATGTTTCTTTTTTTTTTTTTTGTAAATTGCATGTGTAGAGATATAATGACATATGCAGAATGCACTGCATAAAAATGCACGCGGATATGACAACATCGTCATGTTCTTCTACTGCAGAGCGTTTGCCTTCCTTGCTTTAGGTACTATTGAAAGTTAGAGAAATCTAACAAAAGAGAACTCTCTTCGCCGGATTTACAATATAAGCTCTTAACAAGGGTTGAAAATGTAAATGAAATCTAAACGGAAGAACAACATGTTGAAGCGTTGAATTAGTTTTAGTCGACCTATTTAGACCTATTACGGTCTAATTAAATCCATCATATTATATATACAGTATATATATATATTTAAATATATATTTTATATATATAAACAAGTACACACACCTTAACAGATCTTATTAAATGGATAGTGTATATATACATTTCATATATGTAACATATATAGTGTGGACTAGTAAGGACGGATAGTGTTAATTGCTGTGATGTGACTGACTGAGGATATCCACATCCATGCAATCATATTATGTTTAACGCATTATTTGAGTTCTAAAGTTGGGAGCTGTGAGCATTTCACATTTTACTTGCACCTCAAATTCTATACTTACGATGTGTGTGAGCCAGCATTTTTTGAAAGTTATAAACTAGCAGATGTCTAAAGGTATTTAAATGCATATAAGACTTTAAAGCATACAAATATTCCTTTGCACATATACATGCACAATTGGGCACATCCTACTAAAGACCATTTTCATAAAAGTTATATTTTCTCTTAAAAAAATTAAAAACAATCCGTTCGACATTAAAGTAAAAATTCGGAAATTACGATCTCTCAAGGAAGTGAGAAGACAATATCAATCTTGCGTCGAATTTTGAATGCGCAAATGGGATTTTCTTTAACCCTTTCGCGTCGTTGCAAGTGAACTGTACTTAGCCATCAATGTATGCTTGCAATGTACAAAATATGTGCATATGTACGATTGCTCGTCTATCTTTATATTTGCCAGACATCGGTCTTAACTTTGAGCAGAGTTAATTAACTGTTCGCGATCGATCTTGGGAATGTCAAATAGCAAAAATTTGCTCTGAAACTTGCTACAAATGTTTATCGGATCCATTCAAAAAATCGTATAGGAAGATTATATGTGGAAAATAATGAAAACAAATAATTGTTTATTTCGTGTGATTATCTCAAGAATTTTATCGTTTTGCAATTCAAAAGCATTGAGAATTATTTTAAGATTGACCCAGAGATGTATTATGAATCAATTGTTATTGTGATGCTTTTCAATGAAATGTGAAATCATTTATTTAGATTAAATGTATGTAAATTAAGTGCAGATCACCCGTGAAACAATGTCTTCTATTGTTAAGATTTTATTCCCATGTTTTAATTCAATAAACACATACAACATAAAATTAAGCTAAAAGAGATTGAAGACCACATTAGAAAATTCCTTTATATCCTAGCAGTTGTTCACATATGCATGAAGGTCTCAAAAAAAAAAAAACAAAAAACAAAAAACAAAAAAGTATTTTACAAACTACGTTTCTTGCGCGATGGCTTTATTCCACTTTTAAAAGAACTTAGAGAATTAAAAACAAAAACATAAAGAGAGAATTGTGTGTGAATTTAGAGGCGAATGTTAAAAAGCAAAGAAAAAAATGCACTTTTCCTTTATTTACTTTTTTTTTTTTTTTTTATACCTTCTCTGGATGTATTCTTGCATACATCGAGCTATACGTAAGCACGCATTATAAAGTGGTGGTTGATAAAGTAAACGTGAATATCCTGTCAATAGTTAACTTGGGTTGTTTCAGAAAACACATGCACACGCTTACTTCTCAATAACACTGTAGAGGTTTTTTTTTTTTCTTGCAGAACGTGAGAAAAAAACGGAAGCATTAAAAATTTTTCGTTCTCATTACGGTTTTAATACAATTTTATAAATAAGTAGTCCTTTAAAATATTGAAGCAAGAGCTTGCGTTTAGCTTTTGTTATGATTATGTATACTTTGTGAAACGATCCGCTCAGCCGTAATATCAAAATGAGAGTCAAAACTAAAGAGGTACAAAAACTATATTAGGCTGTGATCGAATTTTTCACACTCATTATGTTGGGCGCGGTTGGCTGATTTTTTCCATTTTTTGTTAGAGTAAAAGTGGAAATTTATGTCGTACATCTGACGCAGATATCTCAATTTTTGCGATCATGAATACGTTTACCACAGTAATTGAAGGACATATGGACAGATGGACTGCCAAACATGTCTGCAGCGGTTCACATTTGATACTAATCAATAATATGTACATTTTATAAGCTTTCTGAAAATTCTCTTTCGTTGTTACAAACGGGTTGATATGAGAATGATATTTTAGTATTGTATAATACTGAGCGGACGAGGCCGATTTTTTCCATATAAATACAAATTTTTCCGTTATATCTGCTCTACTTTATGAGTAACCAGGAATAAAACAAATTTTTTGTTTTTTTGCTTTTGCAAGCAGAGATGCTGTGGGAGTGTCCTTCAACCGATTTGGTCTGCATTCAATACCAATCGGAACGCAAGAATTTCTCAAGATTATTTTAAATATGAAGGCGATATTTTCATGTTTATGACCGGGACAACGTTAACAACAGACATTGCACAGACGGATAGACATGGTCAAGAACAAAACATATACTTTGAAGAGTCTCTGAAGGTTTCTTCAAAGTGTAGTAATCATTTTGACAAATTGACGAATATGGTAAAACAAATAAGAAAATCATATTCGGCTGTGACCGAATCTCTTACACTCGTGTAAAAAAAGAAATAGGAAAAAAATAATATTTTCATACTTTATAATACCGGCTGGGAGTGGCCCAGTTCTTGTATATTGCTCTATAGATATTATATGATCATTGGTTTCGATATATGGAAGAGTTATCGTTGTCTCTGTTGTAGTTTATAAGTAACGAGCACTGAACTAAAGTTTTTGGCTTCTATACGCAGAGGTGTTGTCAGTTTACTTTGTACTGTCGACACGTCCGTCAGCCGATGTGACCCGTTCTTTCAATACCACCTGCGTGAAATAAGTTCCTGCATCTTTGGCGACAACGTTATTTTTGCGATCAGGAGAATATATATATCACGGACGCTACGAGCAGTCGTATTAAAACGATTCAGAATTTGAGACTGGTTAAGAGTGTACAAGGTTTCCAGAGAATCCTTCTGAGTCTGGCAAACATTTGACAAAATGATTATACCTCCAACCTGTGGTGGTGGATATAAACAGAAACGCTAACCGAATTTGCCCAAAACAAAAAAAAAACTGCTATATTGACGTAGGAATTAATTTGCATAAATTTTAATTGAAGCCATAAAAACGTGGGCCAAATAGTTTCAAATAGTGTTATTTTTGGTTCTAGTTACGTTGTATTGACTTATATGTAAGTCACTTATAATTGGTGACTTAGACCTTAATGTATGTAGTAGTTTTTTCACTGATTAGAAAAATTATGTGGGATTTTATAAAAGTTGTTTTCTCACTTTTTATTGAACCCACTATATGTGGTTATTTAGCTGGTGTTGAGAATTTGAAGTTCTTCTTTACTCTTATCTATTAAAATTACTCCTTCAACATATTGACTGCCAACTACGAGATAACTCGTAGGAAATTTTTGTTTTTCGAAACAAATAAAAAAAGTCCCATTGTTAAATACACTATATCACCCTGGGGTGAATCATATAATGACTTTTCAAAATAAACCAGGAAGACGTCGAAAAAGTGGTTGATTCCGAAACATTTTCGATAGCATTCGTCCTTAGGGCAAAACCGGTCGGTGTGCCAGATTCAATCAAAATATTTCAAAAATTGCGTCATGTAAGATAAACACAAGAAAACAAGACGGACAGACAGACAGACAAGCTTAGATCGACTCAGACTCAATAGCGTTCATTCTTGAGCCAAGACAGGTCAGTGTACTAAACATCATCAAAGTATGTCACAAATTGTGACCTGTAAGTTAAAGACAAAGAAACAAGACAAACGGACGGGCAAGCTTGAATGATAAAAGGTTGATCTATCTCAAGTCCTTCTGGGTGTTGCATATATCTGCACAAACTTAACATGCTCTCGTACAACAAGTGGCGTAGGGTATAAGAATACGTTGTATACCTCTTTTGATGATCACTACGTGCTATAGGGTTTTTAATAATATAATCTGATTAAATTCAATTGGCTTCTTCTCATCCTCCGGGAATTCAGGAACGTACAGTGGCAATCAAATTTCGATAGAGGTTTTTGTTATATACTGATAGGCTGGTCCTTCATATTCGCGAATTGAAGTGCCTTTGTAATCACACGAATTGTATGTAATAAAAAAGAAAGTAGTATTTGCTTTATGGCAAGGCTCCTTGGTGCCCATCATGCGATTACAAAAAAGCATCCCCTCCATGTAAATGGAAAAATTGCATTCGCTTCTTAGGAATTCGCCAAATGAGATTTGTTTGTTTCCAAGTATTTACTTAATTACGGTCGTGATGAATTGAGATAACTTTTGCATTGTCCCTTTTATTCAACGTCTCTCATAACTTTATCTAGGCTCTTATTGCATATTTGTAAGAATTTTACTTTATCTTTGAATCTGAAATGTAGCAACAAGAGAAATATATTTTATTTCTATACCATATACCATTTGTGGTACAACTTTAGGTATTAGGTTTGTGTGGAGGTACGTAACACCGAGAAGAACTTACGATAGACCTAACTTTTATTATGCCGATGAATTCGAAATCCCTTTCTAAATCGAACTAATCTTGTCTGTCCGTCTGTCTGTAGCAAATTTTTGAGATATTTGATTACACTGACATGTTTTGGCGTAAGAAGAAACCCTATTGAAAACATTTCGGATCGGACCACTTTTTATATGAAATCGTTATGAGAACAACTGCACTGAACGAAGTGGTGTAGAGTAGTTAACGGTAGGCCACGTCCGGCTGTAGTGTTTTCATTTGTTTTGCTTAAAAATTTGTACCTTGATTTTTAAGCTTTCCCTTATATATATATATATTCATCTGCTCGCTCTTTACTATATACATATATCGGCGAATAATATACTATTTTGAATATGAAAACCATCGCAAAAATTTGGTGTCAATAAAAAAAAAGAAAAAAAATGAATAAATAAATAAATAAAATCGAAAATTGGATAGCTTTAGATTTACTTTTCCCAGGATTTTTTTCATTTTTTCATATATAAATCGGTATAGAATTTCAAGAGTTGATCGCTTATGTGATAAGTAAGTAAAAGAAAAAAAATTTTAAATACATAAGCGAATTTATAACAACTTTGCTTAATAATCATAAACCGGTCTTAATTTTCTATATGGCTTTGTTTACTACAAAAACTGTATCCAACACACGAGGTTAACGTACGTGTACGTGCGCAAAAATGCTAGAACTTTACTTCACTTTAACTAGAAAGAAAGTCTTTTTCGACACGCAGTTCTTGTGAAAGCAATCACATGACATAAGAATTAATTGTCATAACGACGTCATCAAATTTCAGTTTGTTTACAAATATATTGATTTTTAATTGAATTACTGTCAAATCAAACAAATATTTCAATAAATCGCAATTTAACGTAAGAGAATCAATCAATGAATCAATTCGATTAGCTAAATTAACAACAACAACAACAACAAGAGCAACAGCAACAGTAACAACATCAAGTATAACATCAAAAACGCGGACAATACAGTTCCAAGTTTATGCATGAGTGTACATAGGTATGTGTAAATTAAACGTTTATTCCAAGTGATTCTTCGCAATCGGTGGAAAATTTGAAATTGTATGAGTTAAGCAAGGAGAACACATGTCCGTAATATTATAATAAATTGAAAGTTCAGGGAAAGCGAAAAAGCGAAAAAGCAGAGAAATTTTTTTTTTATGAAAGATTCGTGCCATATATAGGTCATCGATATGGGAAATACATCGTCACACGCGCACGAAGACGTAGAACATGGATTTACTCGTGGAAAGTTCGGCGATATAAAAAATGTCGTAAGTATTTATTACAAAATTTTCTTATTCACATCATAACAACAATGTAACCCATTGTTCAACATTCACACAAATGACATTTACTTACAATTAATGCGTTCTAAGGTCACGATACGCTTTGCGAAATTTTACAAACTTTCTATCTTGCTAATGGTAATGCAATCCGTGCATAGAGAGATACAAAGATGTGAAGATTTTTCTTTTCCATCCTTTAACTCGAACTAAGTGGCACTTGCTTTCATTTTTGATTCAAAATTGTTCTTATGAAAAATGTGTGTGTGTACTACGATTTATGTCTTAATTTTTCCTTTATAGAAGTCAGCATCATTCCGTTTTCGTAAAAGATCCCCGAAGAAAATGGATCGTTTGCGACGATCCTTTCGTGATTCATTTCGTCGAAGAAAAGATCGTGTTCCTGAATCTTCGAAGCCTCATCAATGGCAAGCTGATGAGGAGGCTGTCCGTACGGCCACTTGTTCCTTTGCTGTAAAGTACTTAGGCTGTGTTGAGGTTTTCGAGTCACGTGGCATGCAAGTTTGCGAGGAAGCCCTCAAGGTTTTGCGGGTAAGCCTTTATAAATTCAGTTAAAAACAATCTTATTAATAGCTTTGGCAGTTCAGTTAATGCAATAATATTGAATGGAAATTTTATTTATAGAATTCTCGTCGACGTCCGGTACGGGGCCTACTTCACGTGAGCGGTGATGGTTTGCGTGTTGTAGATGATGAGACTAAGGGCTTAATAGTCGATCAAACTATAGAGAAAGTCAGCTTTTGTGCTCCTGATCGTAATCACGAACGCGGTTTTAGTTACATTTGCCGGGACGGGACCACGCGTCGCTGGATGTGTCATGGATTTTTAGCAATTAAGGATTCCGGTGAACGCCTATCGCATGCCGTAGGGTGTGCATTTGCCGTTTGCTTAGAGCGTAAGCAACGTCGTGATGGTGTTACCAGCGTCACCATGACGTTTGATACGAAAAACTCAACGTTTACACGCAATGGATCGTTTCGTCAGCAAACAATGACGGAAATGTTTACCGGCAATGAGAGGGGAATTGACATGCCTTCGGCAATTGTGAAACCTCAACCGAAACCCTTTAATCCATTTGCCATCGAACGTCCCCATGCCACACCTACGATGCTCGAGCGCCAAGGCTCGTTTCGAGCTTTTAGCACAATTGGTAGTCAGTCGCCCTTCAAGCGTCAAATGTCATTGAGAATCAATGATCTTCCGTCCAATGCTGAGCGTCAAAAAGCATTCCTTAATGCCGCCTCAGGCACAAACCTGGGCTTAGCAACTCCGAATCGCACTGTATCGCCTATTCCGGAAGTATCGCCAGCTAAGTTAGGTCAAGTAGAATTAGAAAACGTTGCGACCACAGCTGACACAGTAAATCAATTATGTCAAGAACTTAGCAAAGGATTGAGTTTGTTATCCCAAACTGATGCTGTATTAATGACTTCACCAAGTACCACAGATGATCTCAGTTTCAATAGCTTAAGCGTTAATAAGAACTTTCTTGCTGGCACTAAGCAAGCAGAGGAAGCGGTTTCTTCACCAGCGGCAATTTCCAATGATAGTATTAGCAGTTTCAGTGTTGGCGTGGTAACGCCCACCGCGAAGATAGCGCCGCACACAATTTCTCTTTCGCCTGTTGCCGTTTGTTCCCCAACTTTTCCAACTAGTACAGAAAGCATAGCTCTAACAGAAGCAGCACTGCCAAAAGCTGACCAATGGCTGGGCCAAGTAGTAAAAAGCACATCACCAGCAGTTGCTAAACGAGCGCCAATTTTGTCAGTGTCAGGACGTACGCGATCTTTAACCGCGGTACCCGCTACAAATGATCCTTTCGATGCCGAATGGGTGGCAGGGGTTACTAAACCCTTATCTCCAGAATTGCCTGCAGTTACAACTAGAACATCTCACAGCACTAATCCCTTCATTGCACCAGGACAACCATCCCGTTTACAACTGTAAATATTTTAATATTTTGAAGTTATCAATCTCTGTGGGCAATTTCTAACTTCTAAAGGCAAAAATGATGTTGCGCTCGAGATAACCGTTTAAAAATAAATTTCAATGATCTATAGATGTGAGCCTCAATGCCCTTGAAATTGATACCATGAAGTCTTTTTGCAGAACTAGCTCCCGTCCTTTATTTCCGTACTCTTTCTCAATTATTTTACTTTTGCTTTGCCTTGATTTGATCTAAAATTCTTAACGTTAATGGAATATATAAAAAAGGATTATGTCGTCGTACTACGATCATGTTCTCAGGAAATTTTTTCTGCTCCCATTTGTATTTGTTTTCACTTGTTGTGCAGTATTAGTGGATGTGTTCTGATACTAGCGATAAATGTTCCCATGCGTTACTTTAAATAATTTTACAAATTTCATTCACAAGATCTTAAATTAAAAAAAACATTTTTTTTTTTTAAACTTTTTTTTAAGTTCTTTTTTCAAAAAATACCATTTTTTGGAAGTATATATTTATTTTAACAACATTTCAAATTGAAATTTTAATTAATCTGCAAAAATTGAAAGAAAGTGTACTAACGCTACGATAATCGTGGAGGTTTCTGTGGACTACATTGGGCATTACTTCTTATGTGCTTTTTTTAAGCGAGCATATAAATATTTTGTAACTCAGTTACAGAGAAACTTAGGATATTTAATCGACTTGCCGTACCAGCCTATCCCTACACCCACCTATTTTTTCGGTTAATTTAATAATAAAAACCATTCATGCAAGTGAATGTCCTAAAGACTACAGCAAACATCGGACTGTGATTTACTCAAAAAATGTACTCACTAAAGTGATAAGTGTTTTGTAAGAGTTTCGTCTGATTGTTACCATAAAGGCAAAATTTGTTTAAAATAGTAAACATCAGCGATGAGTCCTAAGGTGAACACAAGATTATGTGGGTGTTTCAATAGAAATTGGCGTCACCTATATATCTATATATATACATATATTTATATATATATATTTATATACATGAAGGTATATATTTGTATAAATGTACATACATGTACAAAGGGGTATATAAAAATATTTATAGATATATTTGTTGAAAAGGCGTACATGGTATCTGGCATCGAGAGATTCGCTTCTATGTATATATATATATATGTATATATTATATATATATTATATAAAATAAAGACGGGGGCCCATCGATGCCAAATATTTTCTTTCGATAATGCGTTCTTAAGGCAGGAATGAAGACTACCGCGACTGCTATATAGTAGATAATCGTTTACGTCCTACGATAACGAACAATACCTAACAATAAAAAAAGATTAAAAATTGATTAATACTGAACAGGGAACGGCATTAACCCTGATCATCCCACATCTTTTTTGAAATTAACGAATCATTCCACGATGTGACTCTCGATCACTTATGAGAGCTTTATATAAACAAAAAAGCATCATACAGAGGCTATATATTTTTTGATTTCGAAAACTTTATAAAAATAAAAAGACCTTCAAACGGTAAGAAAAAATTTACTTGTTGACGCAAATCTTGCGTAAACTTTGCTTCAGTTCGGCACTCATATAGAAACCGTGAAATATGGATGGAAAGAGCCTTAGAGCTTGTCTGTGTCCAATTTTGGGTAGATGGGGACCACCTTCCTGTCCAAGATACGGGTTTGCTTTCTGACTCTGTGACTGTGCGGCACATCCTAGTATGATTCGTAATAAAAAGGAAAAGGTTCATTTTGACATCATGATAGCTACAAATTTACACTTCTGTTTTTTTAGTGTTAATTGTTAACTTAAAGTAAAGTGAGAAAATATTTTTGAAAATTTGATGCGAAATCAAAAAGTTTAAGTTCAAGTGAGCTTCAAAAGCCCACCTGGCAAGATTAGGGTTAAAGGCAGTAGATTGTGCATTATAAATGGATTGTCTATTGGAATATATTAAGGGTAGTGGATTAAGGATAATGCTAGTAATATATAGCATAGTATTAAATAGCAAATTGGGTTTGAAAATTACCGCATAATTAAATGAAACTACTTCAAGTAATCTGTCCTCACCTTAGGATTCTGTTTTCATGTTCACTAAATAAAAGAAAAATTGTTTATGCTAATAATTACATGAATACCGCATTTACTGTATTGTTTACTATTGATTTAAAATTGCGTCACCATGTGAATGTTTCTGGCATCGATTTTATTATAATCTGATTCGATATAACGATCAATGACCAGGGAGGCGATTTAAGCCTAAGAAATCTCACACTATAGTTCGATCTATAAGAATACCTTTGTATATATAAACATGTATACGCATATTTATGTCTATATATGTATACAAATATGTATTGTATACAAATATTGTTGTTATATATACATATAAATATATACATATGCATATGTATATATATGTATATATAAGCAAATATTATTGTTATTTACTAATTACTTAACCATCCGTCTTTGTTAATACTTAATTTGTTTTTGTACAAAATGTATTATATGTATGTATTTAAAAGCTTATTAATTAATTTTAAAATAATTAATTAATTAATTTAAAAAAGAAAAAAAAAACAATGTTATCAACACGGATATTTAAAGGCATAGATAAATTAATTTTTTAAAGAAAGTATATATAGCTTAGAAACAACAACTATAAAAACTAAATAATATGTATTTTAATTAATTGAAATTAATATAATATTTACTTAAGTTGAATTCGTGACAAAACCCCATTTAGCAAAAAAAAAAAGGAAAGGAAAAGTACTTACTCACAAATAATACGTAAATTTAGCATTAAACGAAAATATTATGAATAAAATTATTCGAAGCGATTCATTCGATCGTTTTGCGCCAGCGAAAAACAGAAAAGCAATGATGAGTAATTTTAAAAATATAGCACAAAAATCAAAATTATAAGCCTTGGCTAAAAGCTCGTTTTCATTTTCACTATTCACTATTCACTATTCACTCACTAAGTGCTATAATCCCTCACAGAACAACAACAACAACTAGCTAATTAACAATTTAATAAAGTATCAACACAAATATCGCCAGTGTTCATCATTATTAATATTATTATTCGCACTTCACTTCACCAATGAATCACACTATATATGAAAAGTTGTAAATGGATTTTTTAAACACTCAAATCAGATATATATATACAAATATTTAGCATACATTACATAACACGCGGAACTATGTAACATTCTTGAAATCTCTGCCTTCTCTTCTTTCATCCTATCACACACACAAAGTCACAGCAAAGTCAACTAGCTATCGTTATAGGGCACACAGTAATACATAATAAAAGAAAATTAAAATCAACTTATTAAACGTATATACGCATGCACGTGTATGTGTGTATGTGTGTGTGTGTGTGTGTGTGTATGCGTATATATGCATATATACCTAAGGATATTTTATATATCGAAATTTGTATAGATTACCTAAGGATATTTTATATATCGAAATTTGTATAGATTTGAGAATTTACATAAAATTTATCCTTCCTAGAAGCAAACAATAAAAACAACAAAAAATGAGTTCTTTTTGAAATAGCGCACCTTTTATCAAATTACATATACAACACCATACAAGAGTTATATAAATAATTTATTTACATTTGTATGTTACTCGAAAATACACAATTTATAAGCCATTGTTCGCAATTGCACAGGAATACACGCTAGAAAAAATGATTAAAAAAAACTACTTTAAACATATACTTAACAAAAAAAAAATAAGTATATGATTCTGTGATTAATTATAATATCATTCCAAGAGACGTTGTTTGATTATTTAACTTTAGTTTTAATCAACAAACATATTAAAAACACATATGAAAATTATAACATAAAATGCCTATGTAAATATTTCAATAAATAACAAGTTTATTGGTGTTTGTTTCTATCGATATATTGCTTAGAAAAACATTTAAATATACACATAATATATACACATACATACACATATGTTTGTATGTGTGGCCAGGCATAATAAACTATACATAAAAAGGATAAATTCGTTCGGCCACATACATATGTAATACACAAATATATATATATATATATATATCTATATATATATACCTATATATATACATATATATAATTTTATTTTCAAATATAAAAAAAAAGATATTTTAAATCTGATTAACTTGTTGTTTTTTTAATTTCATTCCCAGCAAATTTCCACGTTAAGTAATGCGTTCAACGCACGTGTGAAAAACATGAGATGGTTGCATTTGTATCGATGTATAAGAGTAGAGGGGGTTTGCGCCAACCTTTCGAAGGACAATTAAAGAATGTATATTAGAAGGCAGTCGGCCGGCTTTAACTCAAAGGGAAACACAATTTCCTACATATTGCTTGGATTTAATGATATTGTGTTGGGATGACTTACCGAAAAAACGGCCTACCGCCAG
>CCAG010014247.1:0-11029 GCA_001077435.1 Glossina morsitans morsitans
GAAGAAAATATCTATCTCAAGCTTTTTAATAGCATATGATGGTGGCAGAATGGATATTGGATATGGATATACAAAAATATTTCCTGTGCGCATTTAAAAGGTCAGTATAGCGAAGATGTTATCGACGAACTGACAACCTTCTGCGACTTACATAACAAATACTTTACAATATTTTTTTTATGATATTTTATAATAACTTGAGACGGATAGGATCAACGATAAATGACTTTACTTTTTAATTTTCAGGAATTTCAGATAGATTCAGATAGTACCTCGATGAGCTTGGAATTCTACGTTTAATATAAATTACGTTTTCTTTTTTGCGAATTTATTTCAAGCAGTTTAGAATTTGATTCATAAACCAGCGTCGGTTAGCTAAACGGACGAAGTGATGTTCACAATTACATCGACTTTCAACTTTATACCGATTGCTTTGAGTTTTTATTTAATTTTTTTTTTTATATCATTATTCGTTATTATTATTTCTTCACCACTTTTACAGCAAACGCACACAAATACTATTTCCTTTCTTCCGCCACTCTACGTAACGTTTTCTGGCCGACGCTTTGCCTTCATGTATAGACGAAACCTTATGAGATTCAGGATCTGTAGCTGACTTATAGCTGTCGATACCGAGAAGACTCGATCCTAATTTGTCGAGTTTACTCGATATCTACAGCTATAAGTCGACCCTGGTTAAGAAGAAACAAACTACAAGAAATATATTAAAGGGGTTCGTTTGAACTGCTCTGAAGACCTGATCTAATACTGTGAATATATGAACAGCTTGGAAACGAAATTTTGAATCTATTTTCTTTTACTTCTTCTTTTCTTTTTAAGCGAACAGTATGCCGAAAGGCACACATAGAACACAGTCTTTTCAGAATCCGATTCTGTTTGCGCATACATTTTCACTGTTATTACGTATTATTAGTATTTGTAAAGGTTAGGTGGAGCTTAGTGATTCAATGTTTTTGCAAATTAATCATTTTCATATTAAAATCAAATCTGTGGAAGCTATATATAGCTCTATACACTAATTGTTATTGATTGAAATAAAAGAGCTCGAATAGGCGGAGGCTATGGGACTCAGAAAGGAAGAAGAAGTCCAAAGATCTCTGATAAATATTTCCTGATAAGTGTTACAAACGAAAAGTTATTACAACCGCATCTTCCGGTAGCGAATGCGAGAAGAAAACATTGAAAATGTAAAGCATAAAAGTTATGAATGAATTCCACTATAAATAAATTTTAAATGAAAATTTCATGAGATAACACGCAGCTACCTGCTTTATATGGCCAACCGTTAATAGGCGAATAAAGATGACATGCCACACATTTCTTATATATTAAATGTGTATATATATATATGTATATATAGAGCATATATTTGTTATATTTTACGCATCATTTCGCTGGGAAAGAAATAATTTTCTGCGCACACATGCATATATATATGTTTTTTTTCCTTTTTTTTTTTTTTTTGTATATTGTTTCTTTTAAATAAATATAAATAATTGTACGTGAGAGCAAACGTGTTGAAATGAAAATCTCTTGTCACATATCATAAAAAACGAACTTGTACACATGCATATCTGAGGGGATGTATGTACTTATTTAAAAAAATAATAAATAAATAAATAAAGGAAATTGCTATCATGAATGTACAGTAAAATCTCTCGAACGTTAAGCGTGTACCTTGGAACGTTTATTATTTTCATTTTCATTACAAAGAAATCAAATTATGCTGATTAAAGATGGATTTTCGGATTGATAATATAGTCTGCCATGCCTTGATGCTCATTTTTTTTTTTTTGCTTAATTTTCAAAAGTTCTTCTTGCACAGAGATTCAATCAATTTTCGTTTTTAATTCTCCCCCTCTCCTAAACAGCTGTCGACGACAGATTTATTTTTTCTTTTATATACGATTTTGAAGCAAGTCGGTCAACATATGCGCATACACAAACAAACGCTCGCTTTTGTAGTCAGTTGCATTTTAGCATTATTTTAAAATTAACCTGTTCGCTCACACTCGACGACCTGCATTTATTCACACACAGGCATTCACTTATTCACTCACTCACTCACTTCACATCACATGCATCTTCATGTTCTTATATATATATATATATACGATAAACATGATACGTTTTCAATGAAAAAGTGAGTATACTTGCATTCACGCACATATATACAAACACGCTTACATACACTTATAGTTGATACCTTCCTGAAGTTTTAATAGAGATTTTTCTTTCATGTCAGTTTTGGTTCCGCTTGTTGCAGACAATTTAATTTCAATGTCAAAAGCAATTTTCTTTTTAAAACACTTGCTGTCACTGCACATGTGGGTAAAAACTTCACCTAAATTTTCGGAAATAACTGTACATTGACACAAGCAAGGAAATTATATTCATTTTAAAATGGAAATCTTCAAAATCTATTACTTGAATTTTTAAGACGATCGGACGAAATTATTAAAGATGTGTTTCCAAAATATACAAAACAATATATCTTTCTCTTTATCTTCCAAGCCACATGGGATTTTCAAATAATTAATTTTACAGGAAAAGAAAGTGAACGCTATCGTGGTTGTAGGAAGTTTGCAACGGTTATTAACACTTAATTGCTTATCGCAACTGCTACATCAATGTATATGATTACTAGGGAACTGCGTACTTTATAAAACCTAATTGTTGTGTTATATTATATATGTTATATGTTATATTGTGTTATTATTATATCATTATGTTATATTGTATGCTCAAATTAAAGCTAACACCAGTAAGAAAATTATATTCGACTATAACCAACATACTCCTTATATCTACCTCTTGATAAAAAAAAAAAAAGTATCGAAAACCGTACTTCTCCTAATCTAACCAAGTTTTCCTATAATGAATCACACTACGATGTAACTCCCAGTCACTTATAAGGATCCTGGGAATAAAATGTTATTGTTTTTGTTTATAGTTTTAAGTCACGTATCATGTGAACATGATATAAGCACAAAATTTTCATTCAAAGTCTAAAAGTGACTCAAAGACATCGCGGGGCAAGATTACTGTTAATATGTAGAGAAACGTCAAAACACTGACAATGACAATGACTCTAAGCTAATCGGATGCGAAAAGTTCTTTTTCCGATTCTCAACGTCTCCTAATGCTATATGCATCCCTTATGGAACAAGATGTAAACAATACTTAAGATGAGTGGAAATGTATACCGATTTTATATGCCTGTTATATGTCTGTCCAAATATCTCTTCGTTCTCTCTTGGCCTAAGGACGACCTTTATTGAAAATAATTTCGTCGTTCACATAAGCTCGTTGCGAAGCGACCTGGGGTATGCAACGGTAAGCCTTGCCCGAATAAAACGTCGTTTTCTATTCGTTGTATGTCTTAAATGCTAGGTGACAGAGGCATAAAATATAACACAGAGAGTGTACATAGAACCGTTTGAATTCCACAATGGAAATATCAAGATTTTAATACCAGGAAATATATTTGCAGATGTCTTCGATTGCTAACCCTTTCGCATTGAAGATGATTCTTTAAAATCAAGTAAACAAACCTTTCTGCAAAATATGCTACACATGACTCGTAGTCGTCCTCCCTATTGCATCTAATGAAGTATTTTAAAAATGTGTTACATAATCGTTTTAGTAACGGTAATCAAGTCTCTTTTAATCTGCTTCTTTTTTTTTTTTAAGGAAAGAAACAATTTTTTGTTAATCAGCTATAATTAATATTCAATGCAATCGTCGTGTCACCGCAAACAGCAGTGTTAGGCTAGCAAAACAAATAATTATGAAAAATCTGTTGTCACAACATAACAGCCAGAGTGTCACCGACATTTAGCAACGCCAATACACTCAATGGGAGTTATGACAACTTCTGTACACTTATACATACGTTTACATTGTATGACTACTTGCATGTATTTGCGCGAGCTACTCTATGAAACTTTAATAGCAAATATTGTCGCTGAAGCGCGAGTGTAAATCTCTGTGTCCCTCTCTCTCTCTCTCCTTCCCACTCTGTAAATATCTATATATATATGTATATATGTATATCTCAATGTTTACGACAATTGGCATGTGTATGTGACAACAAACCGCAAATTGTTGTAAAAAACAGACAGTGAGCGTTATGTACACAGAATACATACAACAACCGCAACAGCGGGCCCATATGCAGAATGTAATTTAGATTAGAGTGGATGTACATATTTCTGGTGGATTATTTTTTTTCTTTTTTCTTTTTTTTGGATGTGTTGAAATCATTAGCAGGATTTGCCTTGAGGACCATGAAATATAAAAATATCCCGTTTTCCATTTGCTTTCATATTCATGTACATTTAGTGTTTACTAGTTTGATGCCATATAGCAAAAATCGCATCAAATGAACAACATAAACATATACTCAAGCCGTTGATATGTAATATTATGTAGAGTTGTGTGTACTTTTAAAATTTATAAAAACATGCTTTGGCTACTGACAGCAGGCACGGCACAGCAGAGCACTGCAGTAAATGTTCGCATATAAGTCCACAATTTTATGCCGACAGTCTATGATTAGTAAATTTTTGTGAATATGAATAACGTCAACACAACAATAACAAAGACAATAACATCATTACATATAACAATAAATGAACAAACATTATATACGTGTATAAAGAAAACACTAAACACATCCTGTCAAAGTGTTTGCTTTTTGTCTTTCGAATTTTCATTTGTTGTTGTTCGCTTTTTTTCCTTTCTCTCTTTTCACCAAACAATACGAATACAAAATCATAAACTGAAAACAAAACCGAAACGGCTTTATGCCTGATGGGTTTGTAGCTTTGTTTTGAGAAACGCATACATGTATAGGCGTCCGTCCACATCTGAATATGCACGAATATGTATTGTATTTGAATGATGCATACAGAGATTTTGCAAATATATTTGTGTATGCATGTGTGTACAGATGAAAAAATGTGAATGTTTTGAAATGTCATTAAGGACATTGTTCAGAGATCCATACAAAGGTATACACACCACTCCTCACAGGCATGTACGACATTCATGTATGTCAGTTAAGCATGGATTCCCAAAAGCATTTGCAGTAAAACATATTCGAAGGTCGCATCTAAGATGTAAAAGCAACGTTTTCTTGAGGCGCTATTAATTTCCCACTCGGCGGAAGAACATGCGCTCTTAGAGGAAAGCAGGAAATTTTTATTTTAATCCCGCCAACTCCCAAATTGCGTGGAAGACGTTCCTTTAGAAGTTTTCTCTAAAGCAATTGTCTTCGAGATCGCTGTTTTATCCGGACGGAAGAAATTTATATTAGCGCTCTTGACAGACAAGCTGACACGATAGTGTGCTATTCTCCAAGAATGTAATCTGCACTTGGACTTCATAATATGCCTCTCGACTCTATAGCCACTAAACTTGCTGCACTAAGTGCTATTGTCCAAAGCCATTATCTGGGATGTAACTGGACTTTACTTGTACTCCAGAATTGGAATTCGCAGATATAAACTTTGTGCTGATCTTTTATCTCCTTTTAAGTTACATCTGAACGCAATTTGAACAAGTAATGATGATAATAGGGAGCATACCAAGTTTATTATGACGCCTTAGAAAGAAGAAGGAGAGAGGGGAAGAGAGTAGAAGAAGGTAGAAGAGAGGAGAAAAGAAGAGGAGAAAAGGGAAGAGAAGAGGATAGAAGAAAAGAGAAGGGAAGAAAAGACAAGGGAACAAAAAAGAAGGGAAGAAAAGAGAAGGGAAGAAAGGAGAAGAGAAAAGAGAGAAGAGAACAAAGAAACGAAAAGAAGAGGTCATCAAACACCATTTCAATGCAGAAGTTCTTGTGCTCTATGAGAAACTTCAAAATTTCAATGCAAGTCGGAGTAAACTCTGTTTTAAAAGCGTACCTACCTAATATAAATCAAACTGGTTCTTGACCTTGTCTCGTGGATTTACTTATGACGAGATTCACTATATAAACGTAAAGATCATTACATTTAAGAAGCAAACTGTTTCTGAAGTCAACGTTTCCGCCCAACAAGAGCAGTGAAGTTAAAAATCTTTATAATGACGAAAGGACAAGCAACGTTTTGTGAATAATGACATTTAATGTGTTGTTGTCCTTCTACGAAACATGGATGATTCTACGATGCATGGAAGAAATCCTCTATGCATAAGTCAAATGTCATTACGAGCTATATGTTGACTTTAATGACTAATCTTGTGGTTAAATCATAAGGAAATTTTACTAAGCGGTTAGCAAGCAGGTGCTCTTGTAAAAGTTTGGGAACAGTTCCTCTAGCTTTGAACTAATTGTAAACATAGAAATCGTATATTGGTTTATATATGAAAGCCTTACATAATCTGGATATGCATTAGTTTCTTTCTCTGATCTCTTACCACATTTACAATACAATACAATATGGAACCGCATATAACCAAGTAATCATGCTTAAAACACAACTGTCTACACATGTACATATTTATATGTGTATATAGATAGGTAAGTGTGTTTGTTTACGTCGATACATGGGTGGGCGTAAGGATTTACTTTTGTCTATTGTTTAGTCATTGTACTACAACGTAAATGTGTGTTCATCTTCATTATTGTTCTCCGTACGTCTTTGTTATAGAACGCACCCTTGCGATTTCCTTTTTCTTTTTTGTTTACTTTACCAACGAAATATTGGAAATATGCAGAATTTATAAACTATTTTTTCAAATTCTTTCCGTTTATGTTTTTTTTTTTTTTTTTGTTTTAAAATTTTTTCCATATCGCGGGTGCATCTCATTTATTTAACGAAGTGCTTTGCCATGAGCGTGGGCGTGTATACTATGTGTTAGGTGTATACATGCACACACAACAAGTGAATGCATATTTACTCTTTCACTTCTATTTCCTCGCTCTATCTCTGTATGAATATTAGTGTGAGTAACGTGTTTTCATGTTGATTATTATTTCTGTTTTTTGTTTATTGTATAACATCTGTGCTTGAGAATTTCAGTTTTTTTTTTATTTTTGTGGTTAAAAAGTTTTCCACGCATACACTTTACATTTATGAAATAATAATTATTATTCGACACAATACAAACAATTTTATGCTCAATAGAATCTCTTGTTTTTTGGGTTAAGTAGTTCTGCACGGACCATGTTTTTTGTAATTATTAAAATTGCAAAAAGCATACATACATACATATGCCTCATATCCATATATGCATTTTTATGCACATCAAC
Source organism: Glossina morsitans morsitans (assembly GCA_001077435.1). Classification (NCBI taxonomy): domain Eukaryota; kingdom Metazoa; phylum Arthropoda; class Insecta; order Diptera; family Glossinidae; genus Glossina; species Glossina morsitans. Next base: position 7,256 of record CCAG010014247.1, read on the forward strand.
GATTCGCACAATTTAAACGTCCAACACGTCGATAAGGTGCACCTATTGATAATGAGGTTAATTTTGAACCGAAAACATCAGATTATATTTTTTTGTTCTATCAAAGGCCTTTCTCTGGCTTTATAACACATTTTGGAACAATGAAACATCCCAGGTCATCTAACTTGTTCGTAGCTAGAAATATGATGTTGCTGTTCCTTCTTGGAAAACACAAATGGACAGGTGCCGTTACCATGCATCCAATGGCGAACTTTTCTGAAAACGTTTGCACTCCGTGCAAGGGTTTCCAAGAAACTTGTTGCAGGGACCACCGTTTCCTGAAAGGCTCATCGCTTATTGCGGCAACATTTCGCCCGCCACTTCCATTTCTGCCTTTCACTCTCATGGGAACTTTACGAAACGCAAAGGTGACTTTCCCTAACATTTCGACTTACTTATCACAATAAGCCTGTATTGGCCGGTATTAGCGATTGCCTAATCACGGAACTAAGGTGTAAGCTTGTGTTTAAATGTTAAATTTTAAGGACTAAAAAGAAACTATAAGAAAGTGTAGTGCAAATATGCTGTGTCTGTGAAGAGGCTCTACGTACGCACTTGCTTATATACACAAAATTATTAAACGAATCTTTAAAATTTTATGCTGAAAATTTTCTCAAGATATTATTCTCGATTATAACCTGAAAGGATTCGTAATGCATGAGTGATAAAGAGCGTTTGTGGAGAGTTTTTCTCATAGGTTTACGTTGAAGAAAAACATTTGCTTTGGCTGACCCTCGGAAATAAGTCGCCAGTAACAAAGGACAAAACCCTTTGTTCAATGTTTACTTAGGAACGGGCGGAAATGTTACCACCTTAAAAGGTCCTTTTTTCTTAAAGACTTCCAATATTTGAAAAAGAGCCACAAATTTCCTAGCAAGCGAAGATCTGCTTTAAAAAGACTTCGTTCACGTTTTCTTGCTCTCAAAAAAATATGTATGTTAAGAGTTCTTTTGCCGTCCGTAAAGTTGGCTTCTAGAAGTCGGAACAGGCACATCATTTTCCATAATAATCTTCAAATTGTTCCAAAAATTTTTAAACGAGGAATTACCAAAACAATGGGCTCATACTTAGGGGATTTATAATTATTTTGAATGGACTTCTGTCCTTTATTGGCTCTCTTCTTCGCCTGTAAATACCGCTTTATTAACTAGCACACCCAACTATGTAAATGCGTGTAAAGGATATATACGCACACTTAACAAGCAAGTCATAGGTGCGTTTTCATATACATATGTGTGCATATAAATATACGTTAAAGTCAGTTTAAAAACCATAGAATAACTGCGAATGACTGGTGGCAATGCTCACTTCATGGAAGTTAAATATCAAGGTTTTCACAAACAGTGAACAATTAAATAAATAAGATATTTAAGAAGGGAAGCAAATAAGAAAGCTGTCTGGGGAGAGGCGGGAGACACTCAGATCGTAAATAAATTCATAGCAGAATTTTAAATCCTTTATCAGCTCTTGTTTTAATGTATACAATATTCTATGAGCTCGGTTCAGTCCTTTAAGTACTCGGAACATATTTGCGACTAGTGTTAGTTGGTTTATATGCAATGCATTACAATAAAAAAAAAGAAGCTAATTTTATGCCACAACTGTGTTTACATTGATTATTGCAGTAGTAGAACGGATAGTAGTAGATAGACGGATGGACATAGCTGGAGTGATTCAGAGGGTTAAGTTAGTTTTCAATTTATATTCTTCTTCTTTTATCACTTCTCCCTTCTACTACTGCTATAACAATAATTAATCTTCAAAAATACCATGCCCGCACCTGAAGGAGATATCCGCTGAGCTGTTCGTTAAAAAAGAAAAGATAAGAAATTTTTATGTGGTTGTGATCAAATCTTTCGATTAACTAAACTTTCCTACTCTATAACATGGAATGGGCGTAGCTGATTTTTCTCGATTTTTATAAAATAGACATCTCGATTTTATTGCACTTTACGAGTAACGGGGAAAAGCCATAGAAAGTAAAAATATTCTCAGGCTTTGTCTTCTTTGTCTATGTTTGTTTTCACGAACGGAATAATCTTTAACGCAGATATTGCATAGTTGGGCAGGCGAGCAAGTGGAGAGACGAATTGACGGACGTGCTTTGGCGCATTCCGATTTGTACACTAGGGAAGAACGCATAAACTTTTTGAAGTTTGTTTGTGAACGTTCTAAGGGTTTTGGCAAAAGAACAAAATTATGATATATCGGGAAGGCGTGGCCGATTTTTTCGATTTTCGCAAATCACCCATAGAATTTACATTTTAATTTTTATCGATTTATCTGCTGCAGTTTCATAAAAATAATGAGCAATAAAAAAAAATAAATAAAGGGGAGTGGTCATAGTTTACATGGCTGCGTAGGCACGTCCTTGGACCGATCTGGCCTAGGACATGGTATCTTTTCGTCAAAATTGAAGCCCACAGCTTCATCCTTTGTGGAGCCAGGATAATGTTTACAACAAAAATTAGAAAAACGGACGCCATGCCTTCATCGATTTGGAATACGATGCTGATCAAAAGCATATACATACTGCACTTAAAGCCCTTTAACACCTCCTTCTGAGTGTTGCAAACGTTTTAACAAACTCAACAATTCTTCGGTGAAGGCTACAAAAGATGAAAAATTCTTGAATATTACGGTATTCATATTTTACATCTCACTGCTTTGTATGTTAAATGAAAAGTTTTCAAGTTTAATCCAACAGAAAATTTCACTTTCGTAAAAACGTGCTATTATTGCAGAGGCTATAAATCGTAATGCGAACTTTACTATTAATAAACAAAAAACTTGCTTCTTATTTCCTGTCGAAAACTTTAAAATCATTTTTATATTATTTGATTTTATACTTTAAAAATCGGTTAAGCAGAATAAAATTGAATTAAGCACTTAAGTTTCTTTCTTCCAACACGTTATGTACAAACGTAATTACGCTTTTGACAAACAATTTCGTAATCAAATCGATTATATGCAAAGCAGTTACAAATTTTGAGTTTAATAATTTAAGATAATGTTTAACTGTAGGAAAAAGTTGCCTTTTTCGCCTGAGAACTTTTAAGAATTTTTCTTTTCTTTTTCCTTTTTTTTTTTTTGAAGAATCACTCAAGAAATGGTCTTTGTATGGTGTAACATCGTCGCAGTTAAAAAGAAGTGAGGAAAGATAGATAGGAAGGAGGGGTTGCAGACTAATCGAAGTTAAACCTTTACCGACGTTAACCTCTCACTACAGCTATGTTCAAGTGCAATCAAACTGCATTGAAGTTGAAACCACGAACGCCGGCTCTTATCTGCTCGTTTATGCGTCAGCCCAAGAACATTTCTTAGAAATGGATGCGAGAACAAGGGAGGAGGCTTTTTTAATGTTCAAACTTTTATTTAGACTCAAAAGTTGGCTTTTGTATGACAAATTTTAAGACATGGAGGTGGGGAAGTTTCGACAGACAATAGATACAAAAACATTCTCTTCTCTCTTATCCCTTTTCCACTATCATGCGTTCGTAAGGAACGCACAAAGCACGGTCTTATCTACAAATGAACAACAGAATTTTCTGCGAAAGGAAATAGTAACAGTAATTGGTACCAATAACAAAAAAAGTTTTACACCGAACTCACTAGTCACTGGAACATTCACTATCTTCAACACTAGATAAGTTCGATAACATACATTCACAGCTTTAGGCATCCTTTAAACAAATTTCATTTAAATCTAGTAAACAAATATCGGAACCGTATTTC
>CCAG010014251.1:0-25531 GCA_001077435.1 Glossina morsitans morsitans
GTTGCTGTTATCTTCTGCTACTTTCATTTCACTTTCTAGGGGGTTGTTTGTGCTGCTACTGCGAACGCTACCGACTCTTCAACTGCAGGATTCTCTGCTCTCTGCATCCGCTATTGCTACTCTTCTTTCAATGCCAATACTATGAAATTGTGTTTACGTCTCTCAGGTGAATTTATTTTAACTAAAAATTTTGAAATCAATAAACATACATTTTCGAAGGTCTAAAATTCGAGAGCCCGATTGAAAGTTGTATCCTTCCCTGGAACTAACGATTACGATCCATAGTCGATCTCAAATATTTTGCTACTTTTTTTAAAGCATTTTTAAAGCAATTTTAAGGAAATATGCTTCATAGTACCTTTGCTAATACAAGCGTAGCAGTATAATAAGTACACATATATTAAAAATGTGTACCAACGTTCGAGTTACGGATTTTGACTTTGATTTGTTTTAAAGAATAAATTTTGTAATATGTAAGAAAAGTACTTTTGAATGAATCTTAGATAAATTAAATTCTAAACTTGATTTTTATAAGGTCAACGTCAACATTCAAATGGAGGTAATTACGCATAACAAACTTCGGGTCCTTTTTTTCTATACGGGGTATGCCGTATAAGTATTTTAAAAATACATTTAACTTTTTTCCAGATTATTTTCATTTTTTAACCATAATAAACAAATTTTATTTCAAAGACATGGGTATTGAGCTTTAAGAATCAATCTCACTTTTTGAGAAGTTTAAGACCAGCTGAACTCATTAATAACGTTTAGATTTTAGATAAAATTCTGCACAGAGTTGTTGTTGTGCTCTTATAGTTCGCTTTAGAGATAAATATATCAAAAGTAAGGACTGATATTAATTAAAACATTTGAAGAAAATAATCATCGAGATCTACGACTCTTAGTTATATGAAATCTTATTCAGTGGAAACGACTCGTGCATGAAGAGACTGATGCCAATGAAATGAAGGTATGTGTCAAAAATGGTTTTAGAAATATTCCAAATTTTTCCTTCAGGCAAGACCTATGCAGAGCATATACAAAAATTTCGTTGTTTTCGTCGCCGAATGTATTATATTTTTGTACTCAAAAGCCACTTCTGGTACAAAGGTGTAGTAAGTTTATGCGGAAGCGTGGAAAACCCGGAAACACTCGTGGTAGACCCATCTTGGTTATACCGATCCACTCAGAATTAAAAAGCGATCTTGACTTAAGCCTGTCTGTCCGTCTAACTGTCTGTTACAAGGTACAATTTCTAAAATATTCTGATCAAATTCGCTGCACTGACGTGTTTTAACCCTAAGACTAACACTATTGGGAATAGTTCGATCGGACAGTTTTTTTGGCCTTTAACTTTCCACATAACGCCTTATTTTGAAAAGTAGTTGTATAAATAATTTTAGGGGCGGATTTTTTTACATTTTGTGGTGGGCCGTGGCCCACTATGATCTTTTTACTTCTTTTTAACGGTTTAATGTCTATCACAAATGGAATCACAAAATTAGTTTACATATTTCATTATCCTCTCTAAATGAAGGCAGTGATCTAAGAAATCCTTTTATTCATTATGGGATTTCATTACAAAATGTTAACAACAATTGAATTAAAAAAGTCATTAAAGAAATCTGCAATGTTATTATGATTAATGAAATTCATTTTTCTAAATTCAAAAACGCCACTATTATAATAATGAACGAAAAAAGTTAAATACATAATAATCAAAAGTGATCATTAATGAAATAATCATTCAAATCGGAAAGAGAAAAGAATTAATTTTTGAAAACCTTTTCAAAAAAAAAAACCTGTGCAAAGATAGATAACAAATAAACAAAGAAAAGGTCAGGTACAGAAAATCAAAAGAGGCAGAGAGAGAAAGATGAAAATGAATAACGAACGTTTAATATCATAATAAAATTTATATTGAGTAAGTAAACCCAAAAACGTATTCAAAACAATAATGTTGAGGATGGTGATGACACGCGTACCCCCTCAAGAAAAAAAAGCGAAAAATATTTATGTAAAATGCGTAAAGAATGACTCTTGAGAAACAAAAAAAAAAACAAATTCACCAAAAGCAAAAAGTAAAAAATTTATATTCAGCTTAAGGCGAATCATTTAGTACCCATCTCAAATATATATTCGTTGCTTGTACTTGTCTTTTTATTGATATGTCGTAACCATAAAAAAGTATCTTTCTTTCAAAAATATGGATATTAAGGAAAGTAAATGATAAGCTTTCGGTATGGGAATTATTTATTTACACATATATCATACGTTGATGTATTTATGTATTCATGTAGTTATGTATATCCTCTTATACTTATGCACTCATACAATTATACGTTCCGTGGTTTACATATTCATGCGTTTACGTAGTCATATCTTCATATATTTAATGAACGAATGTATTCATAAATTCGTCTATTCGTCCGTATTCATATATTTATATTTACACTGCCATGTATCTCTATGCATATAAGTTCATATTCTTATATATTCATAGATTGATACATTCATACAATTTTTAATTCATATAATCATATTTTCACATATTCATTTATGTATATGTTCATAAATAAAGGCATTCATACATTTATTGACTCAGGTTACGTTCATTTAAGCTGTTATTTTTTAGACAACCTCTTGGCTTTCCGTATTTTTGAAGAATCCAATGTAGTGTTACAATTAATTGTCTACGTATGTGAGCTGTGACTGGAACGTAAAGTACTAACATAGCCTAACTTACCGGGAGAGTAACATGCTTCGAAGGACAAATGCAAAAGAATTATTAGTACATAGTTTTAGATTTTTGCAGAAGTGTGGACGGGTTTGGATAACCGGAAAGAAAAACAAAATTGAAGTACGATTTCCCAAACAGAACACTCAGTCCAAAATGAGCCTTACGCATAGACCGAGAGCTATGGTATGCATGCTTATGACGTATACACACAATGTATTGAACTTTCTACGCAATCAATTAACAAATTTAATATATCGCCTATAAGGAAACCTATAAAAATAAAAAACAGGTCGTTGATAAAGTCGACAAAAAAATGAAGGAAGAAGAGAAGAATAAATCAAAAAGCATATATAAATAAATTTGCTTTTATTTTTTGGCAAAACTACTTGATGAATTGATTAAAATTAAAATGAGAAAAAAAAACTATATATGTATGTACCTATATATATATACATACATACATATACTAATGCAAAAAGTAACCAAAATTTCACCAATACAAGCATAATTTATCAAAAATCGAAAAAGAGAGCACAAAATTTTTTTTGAAGAAATAAAATTTTATTCTTTACTGAGCGGAGGGATTCTAAACTTTAGCCACATATTTACGCTTTCACATAGATACATTCATATACAGGCACACACACACATAGAGTAACTAATACAATGATACTTTCATGAATTCATACTAACAGTGCTGAGCTGAGCGTTGTTGTTAACTGTTACTGAGACGGAACTGAATGCAGTGCCGTAGCTAAAGCTTTTAAAGGTTTCGAACGCTGTGTTTATAGATTTTTATAAACGAATCTCTCATTTCAATAACGAACACCTCTTGGTCGACCCTCTAACGCCTATCCTACAGTGAAACGTCGTAGACACTACACTAACTGATAAATGTATTGTTGATGACGCTAAAGCACAAATACATGCACGTTTACATGGGCGACGTTATTGCATACTGCTAAGCTGTAGCGACGCTTTTTATTTTATTTTTTCTTTTTTTCATTTTCATTTCTTCAGCCAGAACCAGCGATCGACCAGCAAACAGAATTTTGTGCGGTACTCGTTTATTAGCACTGATGGACAGCGTATTTCGGTATTAACTCGCAACGCGCTAACAACGTTTCAGAACTAATGCATAAATAATTTGAAAAAAAAAAAAACAATTACACTAAATAAATAAATAATAATTCTAAATAACTAAACTTTATTCAGCAACAAATGAATAATTTTTTTAAGAAAAAATAACAAAAGAAAACAAAAAAAAAATGAAATAAATTTCATAAAACAAAAAGAGATCTCAAAGTGAATTGTTTTTCCTGCACTCTTTATGGGAAATGCCTTAAAGTTTTTGTAAATTTTTTAAAATACTGACATTTAGTGCTTTACAGATAAATTTCGAAACAAAAAAAAAAAAACCTAACTTGGATACTAAGTTCATCTCAAAATGTATCACAAGTTGTAGTTAGCTAAAAAAACAAAAAAAAAGTGCAATTTACAAAAAAAAAGATAACGAAAAAACCAAACTAATTAAATTTCTAAGAAACTGAAAGAAAAATCCGTTAAAAACTGATTATTTTTGTATACAAAAAAAAAAAAAAAAATGTAGAAATAAATCTAAAAACTAAAGATTCTTATTATATATGAATAATTTTGAAAGAAATAAATAAAAATTTTCTTTAACCAATTTTCTACAAAAATATAGAAAAATTTTTTTAAATTTTAAATTAAAAAAAATTCAACATTAATTTTTTGTGCCCGTGGGATTAAAAATGTAAAATAATTTTTAATAAAAAAACAAAAATTAAAAAAAGATATATTGTTAATTTAAAAACTACCAAAAACTTTAATTTTTTTTTCTAACTTGAAAAATTAAAGAAAAAAAATTTCGTGCAAAAAAAAGAACAAGACTGACGTGAATCTAAAACTAATGAAAAACATTCATTTATTAAAAAAAAACCAAAAAAAAAATAATTAAAAAAAATCTCTTAAACACTACTTCCAAAAGAAAAAAAACAAAAAAAAAAAAGTTTTAACTTTTTGCAAAAGCTCTAACTAACGAGTTAGTTATATATTAAAAGCAAGATTTTAAATAAAAAATCTTCGAAAAATTAAAAAAAAAAATTCTTTTGACAAATAAATTAACTTAAATTTACAACAACAAAAACCTAGGTCAATATTGTTTATAGTGACACATGATTGCCCGAGTAGGCAAAAACAGAAATAAATATAATAAAACTTTTTTATATATAATGTAGTCTAACAGCGGAGAAATAATAACAAATTAAATATAAATTCAAATAAATTCTGCGAACGCGCATACATAAAAGTCAAACACAACACAACTACAACAACAACAATAACAAAACCAGCATAGAAATAATAAGCTAGCGGCGACGTTCTTGTTATTATTTTTATTTTTTTTATTTTCTTCTTATTTTTTGATACCTTTATTCCCCCCTCTACGGAAACGTCATCCAAAAGAACAGTGAATAACATAAGCAGATACCGAAAGACAATACAAATGCTTAGAACAGCGATTCATATGAAAGCAGAAAAAGCTTAACTAGCCGTCAAACCACCCACTCATGTTATTTTTTTTTTTTCTTTGCTTCAGTTTGAATTCTGCGAGCGGCAACTGTAACAGTGATCTCTCAGAACAAAGAATTATTTATTTCATATGTATATAAATGAAATATTCAAATTTCTTTGTTGAAATCTAAAATCAATTCTTTCAATTTTAAACTTAATCAGTGGATTAGACCGAGACAAAAAAAAGATCTGCTAATATACATAACCACATACGGTTTGAATTAATTATAATAGTAAAAGCAATTTCGATTTTCATGGTAAGTACAATAAAAAAATCACCCAAGTTAATAAGTCTTACCTTAGATTAAACGCATTAGCTTTGCAAACAATAAGAAAGCGCTGCAATTATCTAAATGGGTGGGGAAAAAGTGAGCTTTTTAGTTAGTTGTCAGTCAGTTTTGCTTTAAAATTATATTTTTTTGTGCTTATCACTAAGGCTGAATAGACTTAGCATAAGATTCGACGTCCGTCTAGTTATGGTTTCCTGTCACCTTAGTAGGCTAAGGTTTAGTGGACCTAGCATAAGATTCGACGTCCCTCTAGTTATAGTAGACCTAGCGTAAGATTCAACGTCCATCTAGTTATAGTTTCCTGTTACCTTAGTAAGCTAAGGTTTAGTGAACCTAGCACACGATTCGACGTCCATCTAGTTAAGGTTTTCTTTACCTTAGTAAGCTAAGGTTTAGTGAACCTAGCGTAAGATTCCACGTCCGTCTAGTTAAGGTTTTCTTTACCTTAGTAACCTAAGGTTTAGTGAACCTAGCGTAGTTATGTTTTCCTGTTACCTTAGTAGGCTAAAGTTTAGTGGACTTAACGTAAGGTTCGACGTCCATCTAGTTATAGTTTCCTGTTACATTAGTAGGCTAAGGTTTAGTACACCGAGCGTAAGATTCGACGTCCATCTAGTTATGGTTTCCTGTTACCTTTCGAAGAAACCTTACGACTTCTTTCTCACCAGGCTATCCAGAAACATGTCTACAAATCAATTCTTAAAAACACAAAATTGGTATAAAATCTGTAGCCATTTAAAAATTCGGTATCAACATGACATTGATTAATCTGCTTACGCGTGGAAATTTTTGAATTTTAAATACTGGGACGTCAAGGATGAAACTATTTGTTATAGCACTTAATCTGTTATCTACAAATTTCATCCTTGACGACACAATTGTCCACATGAGTAGCTAAGTAGGTAAGAAACGCGGATTCAGATCTCAGTGCGGTAGAGTTTACTTTGGTCGTAGGTATAGCGAGTACTTACGATTGAGCACAGACCCTCTTTCTCTCTTTTCCCACTTCTTTCCGACAGTCACCGTATTATACGAATAGGATATATTCGTTGAGTGATGGGTTCATATTGCGGAAAAAACAAATGTTCGCTCTTTATTATGACAATGTAAGCGCTTCCGTCTGAGTGAATCTTAGCTGGAAGTTCTACACCTCTCTACAAACCGCAATTATTTAACGAAACTTTTATGATGATGAACTTTTCAAAATCTTAAAAAATTAGTTCTTATTGATCTCGAATATCGAGGATTTTTGAACTCTCCGATTTATTCATTGCAAATGGAATTATTGTACATCATCCGACAATAGATACAAAAAGGTGAGAAAAAATTGCATTCAATTGCTATTAAGAGAGGTTTTCTTAGAAAGTTGCACAAATTGTTGAGTTGTTACTTAGAAATCTTTATTAAACTTTGATTTCACATTATTTCACATTATTATTGTTATCGTTGCAATTTGCTTAGATCAAAGTAATTAACTCTAGGACTATAGAAACAATGGGAATTTTAATAATTCTTTTATTATCTATTTTAACGTTTTCAAGGTGCTTAACGTAAATGATATTGCGTTTAGTTGCCTTATAAATGCAAACCATCTTCCTGCTCTCGGACGGCTATGATTAATGGCTTAATTCGTAAACCCTCAAATCCATGGGACGATATAATAAATGATGATCGTTTAATGATTCGATTACTGATTTCTTTTTTTAACTTTTCAAGCTTTGTTGAACAGTGACAACTGTTCATTTTTGTTTTCTAGCCCACTGATCCAGGAGCTTGCATTTCACTACAAGACACTAGATGATCAATCGATAGAAGCTTCTGAGTAGAAGATGGTGCCATAAGCACCCTCTGCTTTCCATATATTCTTTGAAGCTTTCAGAGTTAGATATATTAATCCAAAAAGTTGAAACCTTAGGTTTACTGTTCGTCTACGTCCACAAATTTGCAAGAAACTCAAAAATTGAAAATTTGAAATGAACGCTGTTTTAAAATTGTCGATCTAGAAGCTAATGCAAATGCTTACCAGATCCAAAATTTAAGGTAAAAATTGCTCGAATCGATTGACTGAATTTTCTTAATGCATAAGCTTTGCTTATAACGCCCTAAAGTACTTACTAGCGCATCAACTACTTGAGAATTCGAACTCTTAAGCCATATCTCCCTACAAATGGAAAAATTACCTTATGTATGAGTATAATTAATAATTAATAATTTTCTGGAGAATATAATTATTATAAAATCACAATAAGCAGTACTTAGAAAAAACTTTATGCTCGGTCCACCATTAAGTGGACTAGAAATAGAAAAATTTATATTTTTTTAAGGAAAGAACAAGGAAAAACTTTATAGTAGACCACGGTCCATCATTAAATACTTTACACCACTTTGCCGAATCCTAAAGTAACGGCTTTTCAAAATAAGGCCTTACTTGGGATACGATCGAAGATGTGGTCGGATACAATGCATTTGCAATAGCGTCCATCCTTGAGTCAACACACGTCGGTGCACCAAATTTCATCAAAATAAATCAAAATTTACACCAGACGGACAACCGGACAAACAAGCTTAGATCAATTTAGAAAGTGATTCTGAACATTGGTTCACCTCAAGCCCTTCTTGTTGTTTCATACATCCGCACAAATTTAATGCAGGCTTGCACCATAGATGATATGTGAAGTATAATAGAGGAACCAGGGCAGATCAAAAGAGCTTTACACACATATGTAATTCGGTAAGGTGTTGTAAAATTTTTACGCTCTTAGCGACCAAAGGTAGTAAGCACAAAACAGTTTGTTTGAAGTGGAACTGATCGTGGATTACTTTAAACTGCTTGCTATTAACTGTGGACGTCTGTTTTCCGCATTTAGTCACAATAAACTTTGAACTCGGATGTTGTATTGTTACCATCTCGGAATTGCTTCAAGTTGAAAAAGTTTTATATATTGAAACTTTCAACTTTTCTTTGAAAGGCCGTTTCAGCTATTTCACTATAGTAGGCGTGTTAATGAGAGAATAGTAATCATTTTTCAAAACACATGCCATGGTTCAACTTACTATCTCATATTTTAGCACTTTTAAGACGATATAGGGCCAAAACTTGGGTCTTTATCTTCCTCGACATCGTGTGGAGTATTTCAGGAATTTTTTAGTGAGCTTTCCGGATTTTACAAATGGCGATATTAATACATTGTACTCCATAGGTTGTGCTATAAAAATGTAAAATAATGATAACGTTTTGCGGTATAATAAAATAAAGAATTTCTCGTTCAAGGTTTTATCGCTATACGTAAATTATATAATTTCAATCATTATTACTTATGTAAATATGTTAAATATAATATATGAAAGAGTTAGTTCGATTTTAATTGACCATAAATACAGAGAAATATATATACGGAAAATAACCGAAGATCAGAATAATAAAACATACCCATCAATAATTTGCGGTACTGACGAATACATATCGTCTCTAACAAAAGAAATGGAAAAGGCATCCTATTTTGCAAGACTATTTTGCATGAAAATTTGGGTACGAAGGAAGTGTTTTTTAAATGGTTTCTGCCTGGACTCATAATCAATGGAAACAAAATCAATGCATGACAATGATGACAAAATTAATTGAATTCAAGTTAGAAATGTTGCTACATCTGCCGTATTCTGCAAGTCGGGCCCTCAGCGACTATTGTCCCTGAAGAGTTCAGAACGGTGTGACAAGGAAAAGTACTTGAGTCAAATAATAAGGCTATCACGGAAATTGAAGTTTATTTTGAGGGTTTCGGAAATGCATTTTCATACTCTATAAAAAAAGCTTTGGCAATATTAGACAATCGTTTACTGTATTGTGTCACTCTTGGAGACATTATGTCGATGAAAAAAGTTGAAAATTGGTAAAAAAAAAAAAAAGTTTTTTAGTCCCGAGAGTTATTGACCGATGTACTAATTTGCTAATGCATTACGCTACAATTATTTAAAACAAAAATTCTTATTATTCAAGCATTCAAAAAACAATTAAGAATTGTTCGCGTCATCATACGTAACCATATACTTGACCAGTGCACCATTGGCCGTTTACCACAAAAATTGAACAAATAAAAAAAGTTTAAGATGAAAAGTTATGGGCCTATTAGTACTGATACTATCCGATCGTACTAGATGGATGAGAATCAACAGAGATCATCTCTGGATCAAATATATTCTGGCGAATATCTGTGTAATCGTTTTTCAGGAACGCCTTCCACAAAATCGAAACTTATGGGCAAAAATATTGTTCCAGTTTCTTCTAGTTTGCGGGCGGCAGACCGCACCACCTCTTTTCCACAGTAGGATTCCTAATCGATCAAAGAATGGTTATGTCGGATGTCATTTTCCTATCTTCCTTTTAACGATCAAAGAACTATGGGACCTACTTGTTGGTAGAAATGGGTATAAGTCATTGGTATCTTTAAAACTTAGACTGGGTAAAAAACAACTAATTAATTAAAATTTACAAAAAAACTTTTGGAACTTTATATGCCTTTCGGCGACTTTCTTGAATCCCAAAAGTTGAAAAAAGTCAAATTGCAGCACGCGGTAGTTGAGGTGTTAAGTGGCTGCAGCCTAAATAAATTACCCATTTGCTTGTGCCAGTAACTTCTATGGCGTCTAGAAACGCATATTCATCATTTGTAAAGGTTACCAACGCAGCGAAAATGTTATTATATTTATTAGGTACAAAAACAGACGCAAGAAATTCTTTATAAATTTTTCAAGAATACATACTGAAATTTAGAATGAGAGCATGTCTATCTATACTTATACTCTTTTAGACGTACATGAAACTGGAAAACTGTACATTTTATTGTACTTACTTACTATACATATATACTATACATATATATATATGTATATATGTATACATATGCATATGTAAATATTATCAACCTCAAGCCGGTTAATTTCAAAAAACCATATAAATTTTCTTTTTCTCTTGAACTTTTTTGGTAATCAAAACCGTACATGGTTTTGTGTATGTATAACAATATAAAATCTAATGCGGTAGGTTTTTTTAACTTGCTCAGTATGTTTAATTTGTTTTATACGCATACATACAAGCTTCTAGCTTATGTGTACGTATAACGCAAGAACGTATATAAATCATGCCCAAAATAATTTTGCGTAAGGTTAAGGTGTGTACACAGATTATTCGTATTTTGGTGTTTTTGAAATGCGTGCGCAGTTCCAGTCAAAATGACTTTAAATGAAAAATTCCGAACAATTTCATAAGAAGAAGAAATACATACTTTATAAGATACATCGCCTGCGATAAAAATTATCGAAGCGAACGTGCATAAATAAGAAAAAAATTTCCTGCAAAATTTTTTCTTATGGCTTCTATTTAAACAGGTGTAGATTACGCCGTATCAAACATGAAAGATAATTATTAATAATTAACATAAATTGAATTAACTAAATTATAATTTCTTAACTTGAAGATATTTGTGCTAAAAGGTTGCTGCAAACTTTATGGAATACAGTGGTGGAAACTGTAGTGGCCTCGTGTACGCTGGATATTTTAAGAAATCGCTTTACCCCATTTACCCCGAACTTTTTTCAAGATTTTTGTTAAAAATAGATATCTCTCAAGAAACTTACATTTTTAACGGGTTCCCTAATGTCGGTCCATTTAAGGTCCGCATGTACAAGATAACATTTTTATGAAATTCGTTACTCAATGGCAAATTCTTGAGAAATTGAATTTGATCGGCCCATTTTTACGTTTATTCCTCATATAAAGACCCACTTTGGCAAAGTTGTTATATGAAAAATTATTTCCATCTGTAAAATTTCTCAGCAAAAATTCGACGTAAAATAATATTTTGGAATACAAACTCAATGTAAAAACTTTTGAATAGGATGGGACTATTCGTAAGCCCTCTTATACCAACAATGCCTTATGAACGCCAATGAAAACTGATACAGAATAATGACATGACATAGTGTACTGTGTGGTGCCTTTGGTTTACAAAACTCGAAAGCCTTCCATGGGCTTATGCTTTACCTAACGTGCTTTACGCGACTTGTATCATTCTTATATAATATTCTTATGTTATGGCCGATCATGAGTCATAACAGGAAGCATTATGTTTTTTCTTTCCATACCTTTTGTGATTTTGTTAGTATAATTTATGCATAACTGATTCTATACAAAGCTTCCTTAACACATATTCCCAACCCCAACCGTCTGACGACAAATGTTTGATTAGTTCCTTTTATTCGTCAATTCATGCGAGCTCATGTTTTTACTATTTCGAAATGATGTAATCATTTTAATATTATTGGTTGCACAATTGGCGCTAACAATTTCTTTAACGTAATGAATTGATCACTTATCGATAAGACATCAAGCAATCAACAAGTTTAAATTATCCTCTAACTGTATGGTGAGTGAAAGCTTTATAGCACGACAATTTTATACCATCTAATGCAATTCGTGCATTAAACAAATGGTTTCACTTGCTTACAAAAGATTAATAATAATTTATTAATTATGTAGTTGGAAATAATCGAAATTCCTCAACTTCTAAGGAAAAACAAAAATACTAAAAATCTATAAATAAATAGCTTAGTCAATGCGAATTTCTAGTTGTAGGTCCGATAACGTATAACAACAATGTATGATAAAAGTTTAGAAATAATTCAATATATTATTATAAAGTTGCGGTCGACTTCAAACCAAAAATCATGATTTGTTACTTAAATTGAAATATAAAAATGAACGAAGCAACGTTTGTTTAAATATGCAAGAATAAAAACCTAACATTTCGCAAGCCATGTTGAGGTAGTTTAGCATTCCTTATCGCGCCTATTAAGCGCGCAAAGTCCAACTAAATACATTTCTATTTCCAGCACCTTGAAACAGGAAGTATATTATTTTTGTATTTTTTATTGTAACATTCCAAAGTGCATAACGCTCTTAATGCCGCAAGATTCCGGACAGAAACATATTTTTGAAAATCTTAAAAAAACTAACATAGCGCAGACTGCATTCGCCTAAAAAAAGAATAACAATTGCCGAGAGTCTTTTGTTCTTGTCTCTAATATTTTAAATTATACATAACTTAATCTCGAAAGTTGGAAAACAATTTTCCGGAACGTATTGCTAGAAATCTGATTAAGTTGTCTACCGTAAGTTTGAATGCCCCTAAAAACCCATTGCAAGAACGGAAATTCTTGTTCTTTTGCGCGAACTTCCAATGAAAGTTCAAATTTCAGTCTTATTGGAATCCTAAAGGATATGCTCCATGTAACTTCGGAATACTTATACGCAACACCACTAGACTACACACTGTATTACACAGATAGTGTCGGAACACTTAACGTCTACCACTAGAATACTTTCCAACATAAAAATTAAGATCGCTTCCACTTAAAATGCAAAAATTTTAAATTTACGGAAATTTGAAATCAACAGACGACCTTGACAAAAATGTGCCACGTGTTTTCTAGAAGAATTTCAATATCTTAGTTATACTTGTCTTTTTCGATATAAAAACACCTGTTATACATATGATCTACGTAATAAAATGAAAATTATACGCGTGCACACGACGATACTCGGAACTGTGTTCCTTTGCCGTAATGCTTTTCTTTGAACTCCCCCATTCCATTGTGCATGGGCATGAAAGAAGCGAAATTCGCCTCTAAACGTGAGCTGACGTAGTCCATAAAAAATACACTTAACTTTCTTTAATTAAGCAAATATTTTAATTCTACAATAATTTTAGTCATAATACCATTTTATTCAGGCAAGACCGACTATTAAATCCTCTGCATAGCTACGTCTAATGCAGTTCTTCATTTATATTCATGGTAATATATCAAAAATTATCGCTTATTTCCATCTAAAGTAGACCATGATCTGTATTTAGAAAAAATACCTTTGCTCTCAAGAAGTTCTAATTTCTCTTCACTTATTTTTGTTATAAAGTACTAAAAATTAAATCTTATTGCCATATAAAGACTTCCTTTTCCTTACATTGGACGCAGAGATTAACCTACGAGGTCCGAATTTGATACAGTTGATATAGTGCCAAGTTCCATCATTAAACATTAAAAATAAAATATTTCTGTTATATAAAGGCCCACTGTTCATGTCAAGAGTTACCAAAATGGATTTAAAAAAATACTTCCATCCGATTAAAATTTTCAATATCGAAATACTCTTACCCAACGACATTTGTTGCGAACTCTAAATCGATCGAAAGCATTCATGAAAATAAATGAAAGATTAAAGGATATTCAGTGGTCGACCTGTTTCGCTTGTTGTTTCTCAAAATCCATTTCCCTATGGTTTGCAATCAAGACTTGACAAACGAGAAGAGTGCAAACCCAAATTTCTTTTAAAAACCTTTTCTCTCTCTCTCTTTCACTGCCGTATGAACGTTTCGCGATCAATAAAAAATGCTCTCTAATAATATGACCATAGCCTTCTTAGCCACTTGAATGAGTTCGCGGGGAGAATAAAAAGTACTCTAATAACAGATCAAGCGGTTACTGTACTTCAGACTTTCATTGTAGTGCGGCCTTATAACACTTACGAAATTTGATAATGATCTTGTTACCCATGCACACACACACACACATGTTCAGCTCTTGAAAGCTGGATATAAATAAATAATTATTTTATCATTTTTGTATAGTTTACTCTTTCGCGTTTCATATATTTAGAGAGAGAGAGAAAAAAAAAGCAATTTTTTCAACAAATTTTTTTTGTGCACAAAATGTTTACGTGTTAGTGCATAACATTTGGATGAATTAATGGACGTTTGCATGCTTTGTACAAAACATTGTATTTTATTTTGCAAGTTCAAGGATAACTGCTCAGTCTCTGTCCGGGTTTGTTATATGCATAATATTATTTTATTTGCCGATAAATTTTCTCGATGCAAATGTATGCGTGCGACCATGACTTTGACTCACACTAAACGAAATAAAATTGCATTTGAGATATCGTACACGTATGAGTGCACGAACATTCGCGCAGACGGCACTTTTTCTGTATATTTGTCGTTGTCTGCTTATTTAACAAAATATTTTACAGGCGTTTTTCATTTGTTGTTAATATTAATTTTGTCTGCAGGTGAACAAATTTGCTTCTCCTCGTATTCGTTTGATGTTAGGCTTTTTCTTTGGCCTTAAAAGATGTGAAGGTCACAAGAAACCTACAATAATTTATTTTTAGAAATAAAACCTACTAAAAAAAAAAAAAAATCTCTAATTCTTTGACAAAATATAAAGCAATAAGAACAAGAAGAAGAAGAAGAAGACAAAACAAAAAAAAACAAACAGCAAATAAGTTATGTTCAAGAATAAAAGTCATCGAAAGGCAAGAAATCAACACAAAATTCATTAAGTTGGTCAGTATTTTCAAAAATATGAATAATTTATAAGTAAATCAAATGAAAAAAGTGAAAAAATTTAATATATAAAATATAATTTAAAAAATTTCAAACTTTTTGATATCATAAAACAATCCTCAAGAGAAATAATATAAATTTCTTCGTATCATAAAATATTCTTTAAAATTACTTATTAGAAGCAAAACAATATATATATACATGTATGTGTATAAGCATATAGGCAATCAAATTACTAAACCAAAAGTTTATTTTCTATTCGCCCCTAAAAGAAGAGAGTATTCATACAGTTTTATATCGGCTTGTAGGCGCGTGGGTGTGTTTGAAGTATTCCGTTTCCTGTACGGGACGACCCCTATCGAAGAATTCCAAAGAAGATATCAAGTAACAAAAGGAGGAACCTAGAGAAAGGAACTGTCAGAAATTCCAAAATATATAAAATTTTATGTAAATAACGATTTAAATAATGATAAGATTCAATCTATCGGTTATATAAAGTTGGAACACTTTTATATTAAATGCGCTCTGGATAAGTTTTATGGATGAACATTGAAATTTTTTAACTTCTATTTGTTTATTTTTATTTATTTATTTAGTAATCCAAAATTGGTTACAAAAATTTCAATCAATAGTCATATTAAAGTGCATATAAAACTTTCAAGGGCACAACTTATAGTTAACATCAAAGAATAAACAAAGAGCGATATAAAATATTTAGCTAACATTTCATGCACAATAACATTCTAGCTCGATTATTGTTTCTAATTCTATTCTATTATTATTTCTATTTCATTATTTTCGCTTGTAAACTGGCAGTAGGATTCCTTTTAAGAAGTTTCTTCCGCCCAGCTTAATTCTTGTCGATTTGAAAGTTGCACCGATAAACAGCAAATCTCGAAATAGAGAGATCGACATCGCTACATATGTATAAGTATTGATATTATTACATACTTCAGTGATGCATAGAAAAACGATTGTATTTAACTTAAGAGAATATATATATCTGGCATATTCCTCCCCCCCAAAGTTTTTTCATTATTATTCATCAATTTAAACCAGATCATATATATAACAAGACGGTTATTAAGTAATGGCGAACAAAGTCTATCTATCCGCCTGAGTAGCCAAGTAGATAAGAACTCGAGGTCAGTATTCGCCGGTTCAAATCTCAAGTGCAATAGACTTTTCTTTGGTGGTAACTACAGTGAGCGCTCAGTCAGTGAAGGCATAATACTTGCCATACCGGCGATCACCTCCATATTTCTTTCTCTTTCCTCTCTTTTTTCTGGTGATGTCCCCTGATTATTTGGTCGTATTCAAGCCGTGCGTACAAACATTTAACTTATGGGTGCTCGCTCACAACCTCTTTTACTTCAATCCTTCTAGACAATCATAGTGTTCACATGTAGAGGGGGAACAGTCTCTGAGTGACTATCCCTAGTTACATGCCTGAGAAAATAAACAGACTTTTTCCACAGACGGGCGTTTGAACTCATTTGAAAACTTATGCATTTGGCAAAGGCATTTCAAATATATTCTTAAGGTTCTATCCATTGCTCAGCGACTACAAGCATGAACAATGTTGAAAATTCACTTTAGACATCGTGACCAACATTATATTTAAAATAATCATTGCAGATAACTTTTTGAACTTGCGCAATGCGATTAAAATTTTTTTATACTTTTTGTTCAGAGTCTTGAAGGTTCCATTTACTCGTTTATTCATTACCCGAACTATTTTCATGTCAAAAGCTGCGAAAGAAACGTTGTTCGGATTTAATCTGCCTTGTTCTTCATTCATCAAATTTATCCAACCCCAATATACACTCAAAAAAGTAAAAGGATATGAAGCAAGAAGAAGCTATACATATAGAATTGGTATCAATCACGTCTCCCTTTTTAGGAAGTCTTTACGAAGTTGTGATTATTTTATTTATATTTTCGGAATTACTTGCTATCGTTGCTCCAATATCATAAACTTACTATCCAATTTATCCAATCCTAGCCAACCCTAGTCATAATAGTAGTTGAGAAATTAAAACAACCTGAAATAAGAGGAAGCTATATATATATAGAATATGTGTCAATCACTTCTCCCATTGGGAAGTTTTTATGATGATTATTTTATTTATATTTTTGCTTATACTTGCTATCCTTATGAATACACAAAAATGGAAATCATACGATGTGTAAAACATCATTTTTAGAAAGTGCATAGTAACACGTAACAGATTATGCTTATTCTTAAAAACACACACATACATGCAATACGTTGTCGATCTAAGTGTATATTACTAAGTGTATAATACAGGAATTTTAACATGAGTAACGATTTAAGATCAATTGCAAAACAGTTCGTAATCCCAGAAAACTATTGGTTTTTTGAATTTTTTTCATTCAAGATCGATTTTCGAAGTTCCCTCGGAAGCATTTAATGCCACATTCAATACTTCGGACGTGTTTAAAGGGTCGTACATAATCTATAAAAAGTTCAGTTTACGTTTAATAATCGTTTTCAGGTTCATTGGTTTTTGGACTTGATTTCATAAAAAAAGAAGAACGCATTTAAACGTCAATTAATTCTAAGATTCCAAAACATAGACCGACAGACGGACAAGCTTAAATTGATCCCTTTATTGTGGTTAAAAACTCATATGTTTGCTGACTATGCCTTAGCAAGAGTTTGCAAATCTATTATGTCCCCTGAGTGAAAACTTGGAACCCATTTATGTAGGTACCGTAAGATATTAATGAAAGAGTTTGTTTTGTAGTTTCTTTGCCTTGGTAAAGTAATGGTATCCAAAATTTAACATAAGACAAAATAGCTTTCTTATTTGTCCTCTGCTTCATGTTTATTCTTTTAGTTACTTGGTCCGTTTGTATAAGTAAAATATATATATATATATATATATATATAAACGAACTCTTTCTTTTCTTTACGTTATAAATATAAAATTTCAGTACCACGTTGTTTTTGTTATCGCTGTACGCAAAAAAAAAAAGCAAAAAAATGACACAAGCTTGAGTGTTGGCGTTGTATTTTTGGCTGTTCATTGACCCTCATATATACGATTGAATGAGGTCTTCGTCTGTCTGCATTATGATTATCTCTTGTTTCGTTATTTTCGGTTTCAAGCAGAGACAGAGTCATGAGCACAAAAAACTGCTGCTATAATGATTATTTTGCTTTTCTTTTTAATTTAATTTTAAACAAATTTTCTAGTAGGCAGGGGGGCAGGTGTAGCTCATTTGCAAAATTTGATATAGTAAACTTCGAAATCTGCCTCAGAGCACCTCTTTGAATTAATTAATAATAAGAAAAAAAAAACAAAAACAAAAAATGCGTTAGACCATATCTTGATAGCGGTTGATGTAGGAGTGCAGCTATAGTGAATGCTTGTTTGATAAAGGCATCGCTCTTGTCTCAACTCCTCTTACCCCCCCTGCTTTCCCCTTGACAAGCGTCGCGTTTGTACATGTATAGGGTCAAAGTGCTTATAAAAATTCAGCAAACACACACACAATATGGATTTGAAAATTGATATACTCACTAACGAAAATGAATATCTTTCCATCTTACCTTATGCTGAGAGGTCTGCTTTAATGATCCAATATTTTTATATGTATTCGTAACGTGAACAGAATTTTTTAGCAGAAGAAAGCTACGCATGAAACGTAAGATTTTTTACTGCTGCTTCTGGCCCTTCTGGTCCTAATTTCGGGAGTCGACAATGTTGATAACCCACCCAAAAAAGATTGCTTGTGCACCATTTATTTAGTCAAAACATTTGCGACAGCTGGAAGAAAGTTTCAGAGATGCTATAAAATGTATGTACCCTTGATCAATATCAAATTCCGAGTCGACATAGACATGTGTGTCCGCCTTTTTAAGTGCGTAGTCGAAGTGCTTGCACGCAAATTACAGGAATGAAAACAGATCTGCAACAAAACATAAACTTGGAACCGAAATGCGTTCTTTGGTCATCGTTCTTTATTCATAAATTGTAAAAGAAGCGACAATAAAAATTTGCACGTATAATGTATGAGTGTTCCTAGAGTGCAAAGATCGCGTACGCGCACTTACTTTTACTGAGTAGCGACATTTTTTAATGGTTTTTTTCAAGATAAGGATGTTGGTATAAAAGAATCGACCAAATTTGGATATAATTTTCTTACTTGTTTTTGTTATAAGTGAATCTTTTTTAAAATAGGGATACAGGATTTCCAAAAAAGTTTATAGCAAAATACTGAATACATTTAACCATCCATCGAAGGACGCAGAAGATTTTGCAATTTGATAAACATGCGACAAATAGGGAAATAGACTCAAAACGTTTACAAACACGCCCCGCAATCGTAAAGTGCTTGCTCAGATACTTTTCAAAGCTGTAGTAGATATCGGTTAAATCTTCCCATGGCTATGCAAAAATTCGGTGGACAAACAATCTTTATCGGGTAACTAGCACTTCCACAATTAGTTAACAAGTTTCGAATTTACGGGATCAAGTTTTCGAAAATCGCTCGAAAGCGACAGTTACGCTCCTCTCTTGTTTTTTTATTAGAATACCAATAAGCCCTATGTTTAGGGTCAAGGAAATTTTGGCATTCTTATAAGTGCAGAGAGGGGAGGGGAAGAGGAATTTTATAATTTAAAAAAAAATTCAAATTTTTCAACACATTCGATTCTCATCTGACCGGCTGAGAGTCCCTACAAAGGAGCAGCGCGTATTGTTCACGTGTACCCCCGTTGCGAAAAAACGATGTTAACCGCCTTAACACTAGATTTACCCGCAAACGTTCCTTTGTCAAGAGTTGTGTTTTCAGGCTCAAATATTCTGCATGAGGAAGTAGATATCTTCAGATGTTATACATATATGCGTTTCTAGTGATTTTATCCAGCAAATATATATGTCTACTCTTTTGCCCACTTTGCCTTTTCTAGATGTGGTTTAGGTATTTTGACCAAAACCTGTCAATTTGACGGATAAGTTTTATGAATTGTCACAGCTGCAAAAATAAGATAAAGGACGCTTCAATTTGACCTTGATCGATTGAGACTATGCGGGTAAAAAATGGGCGCGACCTGCTCACATAAACGCCTACGAAGTACAAAAAACTGAAACAACTTTGAAATATGTAAATTTTTTTCACACACATACACGCGCACTTTTGCTTATAACTTTCGATCCCAGAACCGCCTGTCAACACGATCTTGATTGATTTATCAGTACGTTCGCAATTAACTATAAAATTTTAATTCCAACTTCCACTTCTTCTAATAGGTACATACATATATTCTACAAAAACATTAATAAATCTAGTGTTAATGAACCCGACCCCATAACGTTTGCAGTAAAATTTTCCATAATATTTTTTTTAATTGCGCACTGAACCTGAGCAAACGTACATCGATTTAATTTTACTACGTGAAGCCGTTGTTTTTATTTTACTATAATAAATTCTAAATTTAAGATGAATTGTTTATATGATAAAAATAATTTTTAGTTATTAAATTTGCGATAATATAATTAAATTTTTTAATAATTATTCAATCACTACATGTTCTCGGGAACAGAAGATTCTATGAATTTTTTAAAAGAAACGAGAATTAAACAAACCGTATTAAAATGTATTTATCCAAAAGGGGAAACTCGCACACGTACAAACATATATTTATATATATATATATATATATATACATATATATAGTCGCATATACATGTATTTATAAATATTTGTACATACATTTACATCTGCATGAAAGCAAAGAATGACGATAAAATTTTTCATGTGCACAGTCACAATGAAAAAAGCAACTGCAAAAGCTGTTTATACAATAGCAGCTTACGGCAGTAGCAGCGATAAAACAGAACGCAGCCATAAACACAGAATCTCCCAGCAATAGCCCGGTATGGGTAGAGTAGAATATTGAAATTACACACACAAATGAAATGCTTTTTTCTTGTTTCGTGTTTCGTGTTCTCTCTTGTGCTCAATAAACAGCTTTGAACTTGAACTACACGTGGAGGCAATGCAAGAGTTTTCAACACAAATCGCTGGTATCTGTAATTTACTCACACTTAGCACTGCGTTGCTACGTTGAAATGCATTTGAAGGCAGTGCATGAGTTTTCAACTTAAGGCAGGCCATAAAATAAACGAAAGGAAAAAAATAAAAGCAAAAATGACAGCAATGTATAATAATAATCAGCCAAGTATGAATAATGACGTGTGTTGAGGTTTGCTTACAGTAGTAGGGTCGACAGGCAGAAAACAGATATTTATATATATTTTCTATGTTCTATATGCATATATATATATATACATGCATATATGAATATATTTATATGTACATATTTATATATATATAGTTGTGACAAATTGTAAAGCCTAAAAAGGATGATGATTTAGTTCCTTTGGATTGTTTAGCATTAGCATTGTAGACAATAGCAGAGAGTGAGAGTAAATTTCTAATAAATGAAAGTAAAAGTATGGTGAATGAATTTTCAATTAAACAGCACAATATTTGTGGCTTTGTGTACGTGAAAAGTTTTACGACAACGAATTCATTGTTCCTTTTTCAATTTTCTCCAAAATAAAATTCTGGAAAAAACAAAGAAAAACGTAAGAAGTCATTTTCTATGTGTTAAGAAACGGCAGAATAGAAAATAGGGTTGATAGAGCTACGTTTGCTGTCAAATTTATGGTTTACTAATTTTAATTAACACGCTTCTAATAAGATTACACCAGGAACACTTATTTTAGATAAGAGTCGATTTAATCATGACCTTTCAAAAAGGATATGCCCAACTAGTCTGCAAAATTAGATGGGTGTGAATATACAAATATATATACTGTAAAAATTTGGCAAAATACGATATCTTACTTGTTCGTAATAGGGAAGAAATTCCAACTAATAACCTAAAATATACATCGATCCAAAACTTGTTATATCAACTTGTCAATCAATAAACTTGTTATAAAAACATTTGCCGTATTAACAGAATATTTCGGCAAGAGCATATGAGGAAACGGTAGCTTCCGGTTTTTACAGACCGAGCCGGGAGTTTCATTTTATATAAATGTGTAGATGTTTGATTTTTATTAACGTAAGCCTTTTATTTGTTTTAGAGTAAGTACAATATCCAAAAAAGGGGCAGCTTAGTTTCTATAGCTAACCACTAACAGTTATGAATGTAAAAGTTAGTCAAGAACACAAGTATTGTAGTCAGCTATGGCCGACACTTAAAGAACTTACACCGCATCGCTTAATGTAATCATTCAAATAACGACTTTTCCAAATAAGGCGTTATATGGTAAGTGCATTGAGAAAGTGCCCCGATTCGAAACATTTTCAATAGCCTGGAGAATCATTTTATATCAAATTATCTCAAAAATTGCGACTTGTAGCTTGAACAAAGTATGCACAGACGGATAGACAAACTTAGATTGATTCAAAAAGGGACGGTGAATAAATTTATGAATTTATCGCAAGTCCTTCTCGGTGTTGTATATATCCCCATATACACTTAATATATCCTATCACGACAAGTGGTCTAGGGTATAATAATTCTAACATTCATTTAAGGATTTAGTAATCGATCAACTGACACACCCAAGATTAGCCAAACATGTTTAAGTATCTATATGCCTTTAACAACATTTAGTAAAAAAAAAGAAAAGAAAAAATCAGATTCGCTTCGAGATAAACATTTTTTTTTCTTGCCTACTGGCCTTTACACTTTATACGACCTATACCAATATACGTAAGAGTAATTAATTATAATTTACTTTAATAAGCACAATTTAAAACGTAAATATCAACCGTAATAAGATCAAGTGTAAAAACACTAAAACGTGTCATATTCAAGAAAATATTCAAGTTTTACATTTAGTGCGTATGCTTTCTTTTATTTCCTTCTCTTACTTTCACTCTTCATTTTGTGTTGCGTTCGGTATAATGCGTAAATTATGGGGCGGATAATAAGCTATTTAAAATAAAACATCAGCAGCAAGAATATAAAAAAATAAATAAATAAAACGGAAAAGAAAAATGATTTTTGCTTTTGGCCAAAGTTCTTGATACTGCTCCCCTAAATTGCTCTAAGCGTTGAATGTTTTTTTATCATACTACAATGTATTTATCATTCGTAGCATATTTCAAATAAAAATTTTCCACAGGCCACAAATTGCTGACGAAAACACAGCCGATGGCTTTAGATGCTAATGCTTTGAGATCTTAATCCTGAGATTTATTTTTATGGCTACATTAGTTATAACAATAATAATAATAACAAAAGAAATATTTTTACTAAGACTATTTGAGATTGATTTGATCTGTGATATTCAATGTATAAAGGTTAACTTACGGACGGACGGACGGACCAATATGACTATAAGAAGTTAGCATTTACACAGTTGTTACTTTTCTTCTTACTGCAGTGCAACAATAAAGCGCTTGTGCATTCGGCCTTAAAAGCAAAAAATATGAAAAATATACCGCTCGGGGAAATTTATTGACTCTCTATGAAAAAAATTTGCCGGCTAATGTTTTTACGAAATGGCGAAATTTGCTCTGTTTTTTTTGTGACAAAAAAGTGTTTGAACAATTAATGCCGACATTTTTGTAATTATAGATAATAGCATTCTTACAATATGGGATTTGCATAACGCACATTGAAAACAAGTAAAAACATTATTCTGGGCCACGGCCGACTATTAAATACCCTACACCGCCCTAAAGTTATTCGTTAGACGACATTTCAGAAAAAAGGCTTATATGGGAAGTAGTTGAAAAAAAGATGCGACGGGAACCATTTTCAATAACACTCGCGTTCGGACCAAAATACACCTCAGTGTACCAAATTTCATCAGAATATGTTAAAAATGTGCGATTGAACACAAAAAACAAGACGGACAGACGGACAGACATAATAGAACAATTCAGAATTACTTTCTCAAAATTATGTTGAAGCAAGTACGAATCTCTTTCCGAATCGATACGGATAATAAACGGTGGGTATATCTCAACTCCTTCTGGGGGTTGCATACATTCGCACAGACTTGATATACCATTGACCCATAAGTGGTATATATCTCACATAGTGGGAATATTTCCCATCCTATTCCCCTTCTAAGTACATAAACCGTACAATCGGTTGGCTCATTCACTCCATTCTACTGTAGGTACTTGTACACTTGGCATTGTACTTGATTGGCATTCAAAATACGACCAAAAAACATAACATTCAACTTATAGCCCAAACGTTAACCTAAACTATTTGCCAAAGCCCTAACCAAGCTCTGCAAATCAATCTATGGCATTTGCTTTTAAGAAAATCTTTTCATTCGTTCCCTAGGGGGGATAATTTGCTCCATTCAAGATTTGTCCCTAAACAAAAATATTCCTTTCGTACTTGCTTCAAGTTTATTTTTCTTACGCAACAATTTTATTATTATTCAATGCATAAAAATTCAAGTCTTTAGTTGATTGATGATGAATTTAATACTTAAGAAAATTTATTGAAAATATACAAACAAATTTATATATATATATATATATATATTATAATATTTAAGAATATGAAGGAGAAATGTATAAATAAAACCAGAAATTAGTACAAAAGTTCATTAACATGCACTATATAAGAAGAAGACAAACTGATAAAAGTATAGTAGACATATACAACGCACGATATATTCAAAAGCTACCCAAAAATTTATATAAAAATGCACAGAAACGTTTATCGACTAAAAAAAATAAAATAAAAGTAAAAGAAAAATACAAAAAAAAAAAAAAAAACTCGAAGGTAAACCAATACATATTGGATTTTATTTAAAGTTAATAAACTTTAAAAGGTCGTGCCGAAGCAATAGAGGAACCGATAATCACAACAAGAATATCTTATTATATTTAGAATTATGATTAATTCGGGCGAATTAGCTCACATTATAATAAACTTAATAATATCTGTGTTTTAATCGCATTTGAAAGATGAAGTTATTTCATTTCCTTATCGCATTTGTTACAACCGCAAGTACGCAGGTGCATCGTCAGATCCGCGTAGTATTTCTATCCGGTATATAAGATTTTTACTTTTGATTCTCTAAAACTAATAAAAGAAAGATCTGGTTTACCACCAGATGAACACATTCGATTTACGTATGGGGTAAATGTCATGGCCGTCAAACTGAAAGGCCTTAAGAAAGAGAAGATTCGAAGTATTCACATTAGTAATATGTAAGTGAGCCTCGACTGCACAATTTTAAAAGCTGTCAACTAGGTACACATGCATATACATATATTTTTTTCTTTTATTTCTGTTATTAAGTTTAAAAGAGTCGAGATGCGACGTTGTGGTCCGTTCAATAAGGAAAAAACTGAAAGGATCAATGATGAAGATGAAGTGATGATACTCAAGCCAAAGACCTGTGTTCGCTTTAGAACGTATTCTGGATGCGCTCCCGGAAATGCAAAAATTCTCCTTTATGTCGCGACCGATTTCAGCACGAATA